>JAGKTI010000099.1:55654-83399 GCA_018397915.1 Birgus latro
TGGTGGTGGTGGCATTATCTAGAAGCGTCAGTTTTTCAAAAAGATTTCACTGACGCTGGAAACACCCCGCGCGTCGCTGCGGCAAGACACTATCTACCCCAGGGGAACATCGGTTTTGCAGGGTCGTTTGCTTGCCTGCTGTTGATGAGCCTGCTCACCTAGACAGACTGGGGTTACTCAACAACAAAAACAAAACATCTGCACTTTTACAATTACAACAAGTGTGCTTTTATTCATATACAGTAAAAATTAGTGTAAAATGCAGAGTAAATCGTTAAGGAAGAGGTGTCACGGATTCTACACGTACCTTCAGTTTTCTGTATGAGACCAATCCACATGGGGCCGGAAATGCTGTCCAAGGCCATCTTGATCAACGTCCATTCTTCCTCGGAGTGAATGGACGCTAAGTTGGAGTCCTCTTGTAGACAGCTGGAAGAGATAAAAGAAAATGACGATAGGATGGTGCGGTGTGGTGTGGTGTGGTGAGGAGGATGATACTGTGTGGTGTGGCGTGGTGTGGTGTGGTCTGTGTGGTGTAGTGTGGTATGATGTGGTGTGGTGTGGCCTAGCAAAAGCCGTAAAAATCTGCATTACAGTGAGGGTATAATTGATTTTTTTGTGGGATGTAATTTGTGCAGAGGAAATGTGTTGTGATTTGAGATGACGCATGAGAGTGAGAGAAGAATGGACTGTGAGTGGCAGTCTGTGTTGGTGCTGACGTTGGAGATGCTTTGTTTGTGGCCACCCCCTTCAGGATATAAAAAGATAGACAGATAGGTTGATAGATGGATAGATAGACAGATAGACAGATATTTAGACAGACAATAATCAAGAAACAGCTTACTTCAAATTTACATCAATCCAGTTCGTGATGTCAGAGTGCAAATAGCAGCAGGAACGACCCAAGACAGACACAAATAGATGGACAGACAGGTAGACACACAGATGAACAGATAGATAGATAGACAGACAGATAGAGAGGGAGCAGAGATAAAACACACACAAAAATAAAAAATAAAACTTACTTCAGATTAGCATCATTCCAGGTCTTTGTGGTGTCAGAGAGGAGGTAGCAGTAGGATCCACCCAGGTCCATCCAGCGGTTATCAGGGCAGTGACCAGAGACAGGAGGGTCAGGGGTAATGGCACTCGCTTAAGTAAAAATGTAAAGAATATTAGCTTTATACTCTATTCATTATTACCTTGGCCTAAAATTGCCATCCCTCCATCTCGACTGCTATCTATCCATCTATCTATCTATCTGTCTATCTATAGCCAAACGCCTTAATCCCGTAAGGGGTGGCCACAGACAAATCGCCTCCATGTCGACCTGTCCCTTGCCATTTCGCTGCCCTCCCCCCAAGTTATACTCCCCCCCTCTCGTATACCTCACATACACCTGACTGCTGAGTTATAGCAATAGATTAGCATTACAATATGATGCTAGTCACGAGGAAATGCTACAGAGTGAATGTAGAGTCACAGTACTGTCTTCTGCCACTAAGCTACGTGAATTAAGCTGAAAAGGGTTGAAAGTTTCCGCCAAGTTAAAGCAAATGAACTATAGTAAGTCTTCATTCACTCTGTCAAAAGAAATTATTATTATTATTATCAGAAGTAGTAGTAGTAATAGTAGTAGCAGTAGTAATAGTAATAGTAGTAGTTGTAGTAGCAGTAGTAGTGATGGTGGTAGTAATATTCGTATTTGTTTTAGTATTAGTATCAGTATTTCAGTGACTGCCTTTCTTTATTCTTCCAATGGTCGGGGCAGCTCAGACACTTAACATTATTGTCCTTGAACACAAATGGCTTGGTATTATCACAGAGACAATATCTATGTTTATCTATCTTTCTATGTCTATCTATCTATATTTCAATCTATCGCCTCTCAGTACTCACCATTAATATACTTGCACACGAATGGTTTGGTGTCATCCCAGGGCCTAGAGAAACAGAGACAAGAGCTATTTGTTTATGTCTCAATCCATCTATCTATCTATCCATCTATATATCTATCTATCTATCAGTACTCACCATTAGTATACTTGCACACGAATGGTTTGGTGTCATCACAGGGCCTAGTATACCAGAGACCATTGGCAGCGTCCACCATAACACAGTTGGTTCCAGTGGTGTTGATGGTAGGTTGGTCTCGTCCCCAGTTGGTGTACACAGCTGGCCAACCGTCCGTCCAGTTGAAGACTCTGTTGTCCTGGGAAAGAGAGAAGAAGGGATAAGAGCAGAAAGAGAAGAGAGAAGAAAGAGGACAGGGGAGGAAAGGCGAGAAGAGCAGAGTAAACAAGAGTAAAGGGTGACAGAATTTGGTTTGGTCAAAGAGAACACTACGACTACGAGACCTAATTCTGTAAGAAAAGAATAAGGAGAGAAAAGCAAGATGGCTCCCCTCCTACCCACCCATGAAACTCTCCATCCGAAGCCAGCAGGAAAAAGTGAGAAGGACCAAGCTGGCCTTTCTACAACTCTTCTCTCCACCTAATACCTCCATCCCATCCTTGGTCTCCTCTTCCCCTTCTATAGCTGACTTTCATACACTCTCCTAGTCAGTCTCTCATCCTCTCCACATGGCCGAAACACCTCAAATTATAAAAATACATATACATACCTTCCTGTTATTAAGTCCAACCCACGTTTCAGCCATACTGGACTGTTGAGCTACCACCCACACGAAGCTGTCCTCAGTCACTGTCAAAATGGATGCTAAGTGTGCCCTGTCGTCTGTGCATGTCTTCTCTGCATCCTGATGGAGATATGAGAGTAGTAGTAGTAGTAGTAGTAGTAGTAGTAGTTGTAGTAGTAGTAGTAGCAGTAGTAGTAGTAATAACAATAATAATAACAGTATAATCAGTCTGTTTTCATCTTAGGGAACTGAACCATTTATAACTACAATACAAAGTCGTGGTTGCGTGAAATTCAATGACCCTTAGGTATGAGGTAGGAATGAGCCTCCTTGGTTACTAGTGAAAAAAACTCCAAACTCACCTCCCAAGACATAGCAGTGGTGACGGACTTATAACAGGCTCCACTGTAAAGAACGTAGTCATCAAATGGAGCTGGGCAGGAAGGAGGGTTGTGATGGTCGTCTATACTGGGATCTGGTGGAGAGAGGTGGATGAGTGGATGGATGGATGGATGGATGGGTGGATGAGTGGGGTGGATGGATCGATAGCTAAGAGAAAAATATGCTTCGATAGGCGAGGTATCATAGAAGCTGAAAATTTGAAGTGGATGGATGGCTGGAGGGATGGATGAGTGAGTGGGTGGATGAGTGGATGGATGGATGGGTGAATGAATCGATGGGTGGATGGGTGGATGGATGGATGGTCGTGAGGATGGGTCTGGTGGAGAGGAGACAAGGCAAAGATGAAACGAGAGAATCGATGGATGGATGGATGGAGGAAGGGAGGGAGGGAGGGAGAGACGATACGAGGAAGTAAATGGACGAATGAATGGATGAACGAACAGATAGACAAATGAATAGATAGATAAAATAGATACAACTTACCCTGTGTCATCATACAAATAAATCCATACAGGCTGTAGCAACCAATGTCGTTCCATTTCCCAGAATCCCAGTACGCGTGCACACATTTCTCATTCTGAAACGAATATTTTGAGAATATTACAGTTTTTGCAAATATATGAAAGGAAATTATAATTGTATCTTCATCATTATCATCACCATCACCATCACCATCACCCTCCAGCATCCTTATCACCATCATCATCGCCATCATTATCATTATTACTCTCACCACCCATCATCACCAGCTCCATCATCATCATCATCATTCTCGACGGGGTGAGATAGGGTACATATAAATTAAAAAGAACACAAAACTGCATTCAGGTAAAACCATGATCACCACTAACACCACCATCATCATCACCACTATCATCATCACTAAACATATACACCTACATTATTTTGTCCATTAGGCTCGCCTGATGCCCAGTTGGTGTAGGACATGGAAGTTTGATCAACCCAGTGAAACCCATCGACATATCTCAAGCCAATCCACATATCTTGACGCAACACACCCAGTGCAGATGTGAGATATGCTGTCGAGAAGAGAGAGAGAAGGGGGGGAGGTTTGTGAGTAGATAGATGGATAGATAGATAGACAGATACATAGATCTTAGGTCAATTCACAGATCTTAACATAATCTACCCAATACAGACAGAAAGTAGGCTCTGGGAAGGAGGGAGAAAAAATATTTGCTAGTCTTCCCAGTTGACAGTTGCACAGGGAGAAAGTGTAAGGTTTGGTCGATCTATGTGTGTGTGTGTGTGTTTGTGTGTGTGTGTGTGTATGTATGTGTATGTGTGTGTGTGTGTGTACTTGGCCATACCGCACCTACCCTGCTCAGCATCGGAGTGTATGCTGACTAAATCGATGCCTGACCCCTGCGATCGACACATCTGGCGGGCATCATCGAAGGAAATCGCGGTCTGGTTGAACTGCACACATTTGGTACCTGAGGACCAAAATAGTAGTAGTAGTAGTAGTAGTAGTAGCAGGAGGAGGAGGAGAAGAAGAAGAAGGAGAAGGGGAAGGAGAAGGAGGAGGAGGAGGAGGAGGAGGAGTAGAGACAAGCACTATATTTCTACGAGTCTGTGGATGCGACAAATCTCACCTGTATGCACCCAGCCATCTGGACAATGACCGTCTGGTGGTAGTGTGGTCTGGTGTGGCTTGTGTGTGCTTCCGTGAGGTCTTTTGCAGATGCGACCGTAAAGCTGACCGCAGTTCATGTCATTCCAGTAGCCTTGCTGGTGTGTGTACATGCCGATGCAGTCTTCTTGGTCTGTAGGTGAGAGAGAAATTCAGTGTGCATGTCTGGGGAAGGGGTTTTGTGTGTGTGTGTGAAATTAAATATATCGTGCATTTCCTTCTCAGCTTTTAATAAGAAATTTTTGCCAAGTTAAATTGAACGTACTATAGAATTAATCAAGTGGAGAGATGGCAATTAAAGGCTAAGTTAAAGAGAAATTAGTATAGTAACCAAGGAGACTCATTCCTACCGCATATCAAAGCCTAATCGAATTTCACGGAACTAAAAATTGAAATGGGAGATGTAAAAATTGTCCAGTTCCATCAGATAATAGCAAAATAATTAATAACTCACCCTCTACATTGTTTGGCTCCCCACTGGCCCAGCTGGTGAAGTCAAAGACGGATCCATCTTCCCATTCGTAGCCGCTGTCATACTTAGCACGTCCCCCAAGCCAAAGAGTTTTGTCAGAAAATTCGTATATCTGAAATTGGGAGGAAATTATGCTTAGTAGAAATAGGAGGAGGAGGAGTAGAAGAAGGAGTAGTGGTAGTAGTAGTAGTAGTAGCAGTAGAAATGGATAGAGTATAGACAAGATTTACCATGGCCTCAATCCAGTAGTTCTCCTCAATCGTGTGTACGGATGCCAGCTCGCCTCCCTCCTCGTGACAAAGACGATGCGAATCCCACCAGCTCTGTGGCTCTTCAGCGCTCTCAGACAGGAACTTGTAGCAGTGGTCGTTGTACAGATACCAGGACTCGTCATCCGTGCACTTCTCGGTTGGCGGTTTTGTTGGGGGCGCTGCTGTAGTCACCATCGTACCTTGTGTCAAAAAAAAAAAATAATAATGATAATAATAATCTGTAAAAGACCGAACATCTAGCCAAGTTAGAGTGGACGAACTGATCTTGCCACTGAGCAACGGGAAATAAGCTACAAAAGGACGAAAATCTGGGTCAAGTTTAGGTAGACAGGGTATAGGCGACAGGAAGGGATGTCACAAAGTACATTCATTTTCAGTAGAGTTTGCGACATCACTTACTAGACGGTACAGGGCTGCCAAATACGTCCCCTGACATCTCTGACCTCACAGACAAATGGTAAATCGCGCTAGGAAGTGATCACAGACTAAGCAACATATCCTATTCTGACGTATTCATAGGCAGTAGGTATAGAGGGTGAGTGACTAAATGTGCTGCCTACGTGAGAATATTTCACGTGTGGTATCTTGATTAATATATAAACTGTAGGTGGAAGAGGCTGAAAATTAGGATGGAGAGCTAGTTAACAGGACGAGAGATTGGGGGTTGCATGTCACCTCGCTGTGTATATCTCTCCCTAATAAATCTCACAATTTTAGGAAGGAATTTATAGAAACTTTCACCACAGAGCTACAAAATCTGCCCCCCCTTACCTTCTCTAGCCTCACAGATGAAGGGCAAATGGGCGTCGCAATAGGAGTTACTGAGCTTCATCGTCTTCCAGTCAGCCATCACACAAGGCTTCAGTCCATCTTCAGTGTCTGGCATTCCTGTTTCCCAGTTCACGTAGTCGAAGGCCGTCCCGTCGCTCCATTCGTAACCTGTTTGAGAGACCCAGGTTCGTACTGTCGTTCGTAAAGGAGGTAGCATCTCTTCCTCACTGATTTATTTCTGTATAGGGTGCATCTCAATTGTGTGTTACAAGACCGCTCAATCTGCTGGTGTGGGAAGTGATGTTTTGGTTGCGTTTTAAAAGTACAAAAAGGACTGGGACTGCTTACCCGATTCAGATCCCATTTTCAGGCCGACCCATAGTTTGTTAAAGCTTCCTAGGTCATCCATGCCAGGCAGTCTGTTGATGGGAGAGGATTGTTAGAGGGGCACAGCATCATCATCATCATCATCATCATCACAACATCATAGTCCCATTCCCTGTCTTTATCATCATTATTATCACCATCATCATCATCAGTGGCCCCATGTTCTATCACCATCATCATCATCACAGTAATTTCATTTTTTCTCCTCTCTCTCTCTCTCTCTCTCTCTCTCTCTCACACACACACACACACACACATTTTTCTCTAGGCCAGATGTAGTCAGATGGAAGGCCTGATTTGACTAGCAACCAAGGAAACTCATTCCAATATTACTCACGATAATATAATGTTCTCCTCGTCCACACTCTCAATGCTGGTGAGGTGACCGCCAAATGATCGGCAGAACTCCTCTCCCTGACCCCATGTAGAAGAATTGGCCATCACCTGAGAGAGCAATGTTGGAGTAGAGTTGCCATCATCATCATCATCATCATCATTATTATCTTTACTCTAAATTCTCACGCATATCATCATCATCATCATCATCATCATCATCACCGTACCCTTAACACACGTATATACCATCACCATTTTTAGTCACCATCACCATCACCACCACCACCATCGTCACCATCTTTACCACCATCATCATCATCATCACCTTCTTTACCACACCACCATCACCATCATCATCATCATCACCTTATAACATTTTCCAGCTCTGTTCTCCCATCCATCAAAGCAGTATGACCCAGGAGGCCTTGTAGTGGGGGGCGGCTCTGTTGTGTAGCCTTCACGTGGATATTCGCCTGTCGGGGGAGTGATTGCGTTGTTAGTGAGAGTATATCAGTGAACCTAAGTCTGTATAATTTGCTTGATATTCGTTCTATATTTTTTATGCGATTTATTATGATTATTTTTATCATTATTGTTATTGTTAAGGTTACTGTTAGTAGCAGCAGTCGTGGTCGTAGTAGTAGTAGTAGCAGTAGTAGTATTTGTAGTAGTAGTCGGAGGAGGAGGAGCCTAAATCATCATCATCATCATCATCATCATCGTCATCATTAGCTACTGTAAATCTCATTCGCTATACTCCCAACGTCGCAGAAGATGAAGAAGAAAAAGGAGGAGGAGGAAGAGGAGGAGGAGGAGGAGGAGGAGAAGGAGAAGGAGGGGGAGGAGGAGGAGGTGGAGGAGGAGAGAAACCAGTGAGTGTAAAAATAAATCATAACATCGCGTACTTACAGACATACTTAAGCGTCACATCGCAGTCCCACACCGACCATAGACCTGGGTTCGACTTGTCACCTGAAGCAGCTACACAGGTGCCATGATTTGCAGCTGTGGGGTATATCATCATCATCATCATTATCATCATCATCATCATCATCATTATTATTATCCTCGTCAGTTCATCCCAGTTAGTGAAGTCGACAAAAAAAATAATAGCAAGGTGAAGTAAGGAAAATAAGTCGCTAAGAGAACGGCATTAGGGAGAGAATACGGATCAAACACTTACCCGGTTCATACTCATCCCAGTTGGTGAAGTCGACAGAATCACCATTAACCCAAGAGAAGGTCACGGATCCATCCTCCCCAATCTCACCAGACATCCCGATCCACGAATGGCCTCCCTCCTCCCCCAGGATTGAGGACACGAAGGCAGACTCGTACCTGTAGGCAAGGATTTAAAATTGTTTCCTGTTTAAATGCAAAAGAAGGAACCCAGGGCTGAAAATTGATATGACTAGGTGATTCCGCTGTCTGGTAAAACAAACACATCTCGATATTCTTCCCCACTGTTTAGAAAAGCTGTGTGATATGCCCTCTTCTTACACACACACACACAGTCAGACCAATTAACCAAACACCCAGCACACCAACCAACCAACTAGCTAATCAACCCACTAAATCTACCTTCCCAACCTATCTACCTATCTATCTATCTACCTGTCCAACGCACCTGTTATTCAGCACCACGAGATAAGCCCCCTTTGCCTCACAGTCGCTTTTGGCAGTTGACCAGGACTGAGAATCCACCACGAAGGTATAACACGATGTCTTGTATGGCTGGTCACCCTGGGAAGTATATAACCATCATCATTATCATCATCACCATTATCATCATTATAATCATCAATATCATCATCATCATCATCAACATTCTCTTCGTCATCAGCTTCATCAGTCAAAATTATGATCATTTTTAGGATTATCTTCATTTTCATCATCATCATCAGCATAATCTTTATATTCATCAAATTACACACTGTCACCATCTATATCAAACTCATCATCATCATCATCACCTACATCATCATTATGTTTCTCCTCCTCCTCCTCATCATCATCATCATCATCTTTCTCCTCCTCCTCCTCCTCATAATCATCATCATCACCATCATCATCATTCTCATCATCATCATCTTTCTCCTCCACATCACCATCATCACCATCGTCTTTCTCCTCCTCCTCCTCCTCCTCGTCATCATCATCCATATCAATTTCTTCATCAGCAGCAACATTATCATCATCATCATCTTTTTCCACCACTTCCATCTCCTCCTCCTCATCATCATCATCATCAACAGTGCGTAGGGGTTCGGGTCTAATCTACTCATTCCTTTCCACATACCTCATTACATCCATCATCAGTCGGGTTAATGGCCGTTGTTTCTTTAGGTTTTTTGCATATGTAGTTGTTTCCATAGTCACAGTAGCCGAGAGTCCATGAACCGTCGTAGGAATACATCGAGAAAGTGGCGCAAGATGGAGAGGTCCAGTAGTCTGAGGAGAAAATGGTAGTAGTAGTAGTAGTAGACTAGTAGTAATAGTAAACTAGTAGTGGTAGTAGAAGTAGTAGTACAGCACCAAGGAGATAAAAAACAAACATACAGCCAGTTCTCATTAGTACATTCTCATGATCAGGACATTTCTGTCAACTCAGCACAATAGTTTCATTTCGTTTATAAAGTCTAACATATTTGCACGTCAGCCTTAATCACCTAACTGCAGCTCTCTCCATGCTGCTTGATCTCTAGCAGCACCACTATTTCGGTCCCTTATCCGTGAGATCACACTGTGTGACCTCGTTCCAAGTCTTTTTCGGTCTCCCTCTCGCACCCGCACCCACAACATTCACACCTCTGAGCCTCCACACTCGGTTGTCATCCTCCATCCTCCCCACATGCCCAAAGCATCTTAATCTACCCCTTCTCATCACAACACTTAACATTCAAGCCCCACCCTTCCCTTCAACTCTTCAATCACAATCCTAACCTCCCCTGGCCTGCCATTCACCTCTGTACGTTCGAGCCTATGAAATTCCTCCTCTTTCCTCTATGCTAGATGGGGAAGCAGAGGAAGGAGAACCAGTAAGGCAGACATTTTCAAAGAGATAATGATTACACCTCCCTGATACGGATAATGCACGTAAGGGTAAAATGAAGCTTTCTATGCAGTAAAAAGCAGTACATTCCACGTTTCCACTTACAAATGTACTCAAATTTGGTGAAGGTTACGGAGGTACTGTCCGTCCACGTCATGCTGCCCTCATGTCCGCTGTCAGACAAGCCAATCCAGTAGTCTGTGTAGGAGTCTGAGGGAGAGAGACAAAGTTAGCATCATCGGCAGCATCATCGTTAGCATCATTATCTTCATCATAAACAGCAGCAGCAGCATCCGAACCCTAATTCTCAAGGAAGAGGTGAGTTACATATGAGCACACACACACACACACACACACACAAAATCGTTCTCCTCGGCCGTATGGACAGACAGATAGATAGAAACATAGTCAGGCAGATAATGAGGTGTATAACTTACATGGGTCAAGCAGTGAGTATACAAAGTCGTTCTCTTCGGCTGTGTGTATGGAGACCAGATCACCTCCTTTGTCCACACACTGGGCTCTGGCCTCGTCAAACAGGTAATACTCGTAGGAATATGCAGCCGACGCCCAGTAGCAGTAATCTCCAAAGCTAGACCACCCTTCATCGCAGCCCGTAGTGTGCGCTGGACGGATGATAAGTTGGTTTGTTTATTACCTCCGCTAAGGGGGTTATGTTTTACACCGCGTTGGTTTGCCTGTCTGGCTGTCTGTTAGCAGGATTACTCAAAAAGTTACAAGGTATGAACGGACTTTGATGAAATTTTGTGGAAGGGAAGGCCATAGGCCAAGGGAGAAATGATTAAATTTTGGGCCGGATCTGGGTCCGGATCCGGAGAATCCAGCACAATATCTCAAAAAGTTGTCAGTGAATTTACGTGAAATTTTGTGGGAAGGTGCGCCATGGACCAAAAAAGAATTGAACAAATTTGGGGGCCGATCGGGATCAGGATCCCGAGCCTGTTTAAAGATAATGGCACTGGCGGTGGTATGCGCTCTCTGGACGCTCTCTACTTGTTGTTGTTGTTGTTGTTGTTGTTGTTGTTGTTGTTGTTCTTGTTGTTGTTGTTATTATTATTAGTAGTAGTAGTAGTAGTATCAGCAGCAGCAGCAGCATTATCATCATCCCACACCACTCCCATTTATCATCATCACCACTATCACCCTGTCCCAGTCGCACCACCCTCACTCACTCTCCACTATATTCCTCCACCTCATCCTTGGTCCCCCCCACATATACATCAGTCTGTCTATATATAGCCAGACGCCTTAATCCTGTAAGGGGTGGCCACAAACAAATCGTCTCCACGTCGTCCTGTCCCCTGCCATTTCGCTGCCTTCCCCCCATCTTACACCCCCTCTCTCAAAAACCTCTCTGCTCCATCCCTCCATCTCATCCTCGGTCTCCCTTTCCCTCTCCCTTCCTCCACGTCAATCCCATACACTCTCCTACACAGCCTCTCACTCTTCACGTACTCACTAGGGAAAAATTCACAGCCGAAACTCCTGGCTTCAGTGCAGGCGAGGTTATTCCACATCCCGTTGTCCCCGCCGGTGGTGTCAATCATCTCGCCACACAGCTCGGTCTCTAGGAAGTTTGGCTCGCCGGAATTCCAGTTAAAGTAGTCTGTATCTTGTCCGTCTGTCCAAACCCACGCTGAGGTGTTGGTGAGATAGTTCAACCCCAGCCATGTGGAGTAGCTGACGTGCTTCTGTTGATCTGGTGGCGGTAGAGAGACAGGTGAAGAGATGGATGGATGGATGGATGGATTGATGGATGGATGGATGGATGGATGGGTGGGTGGATCAATGGATGGATAACTAAAGAAACTAGCCAATGAATTAAAGATAAGGATGGAAAAGCAGGAAGGATGGATGGTTGAATGGAAGGATGGACTGATGGATGGATGGGGCAGAATGTGTTGTGTCTCTCACTCCTAACCCACTTCGAGGTGTTGGGAAAATGAGAGAGAGAGACAGACAGACAAGCAGACAGACAGAGACAGAGAGAGAGATACAGAGACGAGAGAGGAATCAAGAGAGAAACCAAAACACAACAACACTTACCCCTAAAGAAAGTGTTTTCCTCCTCAGAATGGATGCTGAGTAGGTCTGCCTCTGTGTTTACTTCCTTACACTTGTCACGTGCTTCATGCCACGTCGCTTCATAGTCACTGGCATAATAACACTTCTCACTCTCATAGACCCAAGCTTGTGGGCAGGTCTCTGAAAGGCGAGAAATGCAATGGGGTTATTGCATATACCCTTTTCATTCTAAATTGGTCTAAAATTGCCATCTCTCCTTCTTAAATATGAGGTTTCTGTATATACTATCTTCACTCTAATCTGGTCTAAAGTTACCATCTCTCCTTATTGTATTATTATTATTATTACTACTACTACTACTGCTACTTTCATTGCTACTACTGTTACTGCTACAACAACTACTGCTACTACTACTACTACTACTACTACTACTACTACTACTACTACCACTAATAACAATAATATAACAAAAGACCCATCAATACTCACTGACTGATAATTTGCATACGTATATATTGTTAACAGAGCAGGCATTATCATTCCACTGTCCATTGAAGTAGTAATCATTCCCGAGCATCTGTAAGAGAGGTGAGACAGCATCATCATCATCATCATCACTGTCATCATCATCATCATCATCATCATCATGTGTGTGTGCATCCATCATTTTCCCCAACCACCCATCCATCAGTCAGTCCATCAAACCACCATCCTGTCTATCTATCAACCTATCTATCTATCTATCTCACCTCGCCACAGTGTTCATTATTATTTGCATTGTTTGGTTCGCCACTCATCCAGTTCACATACTCCAGCGGCGACCCATCAGCCCAGGACCAATTTTCACCGTTGTTGTCATCGTGAAGGCCAATCCAGGCGTTCGTGTAGACTGCCTCTATCTTCCCTGTTGAGGAGTGAGCAAGAAATTAGTGCTTCTACTACTGATGCTACTACTACTACTACTACTACTGGTGTACTACAACTATCACTATAACTACCACTACTACTACTACTGCTACTGCTACTACTACTATTAGACGACTACTACTACTACTACTATACCAGTACAAATGAACTGATATTACTACTACTATACTAATACAGATTTACTAATATTGCTACTACTAATACTAATACTGATACTACTACCATCACTACAACTACCACTACTACTACTACTACTACTAATACTACTACTAACACTAATACCATGATCAATACAGCTACTACTACTACTACGCCTACTACTGCCGCCTCTGCTACCATCATTATCATTGTTACTCTTGCTGTCTTTCTTTTACTCTCTGACCATTTCTCTGTTCACCCATATATCTACCTATCTATCTATCAATCTATTTAACTACCTACTTACCTACCTACCTATCTACCTCCTCTCTATCTCTCTGTCTATCTATCCACCCTTCATAAATCATTCTCATTGCAATGTGTTATAAAGGCAAGTGAGCTTCCCATACTGCTTGCACACTCACCGCTTGCTAATCACAAAGAAGTGCTATTGAAAAGCGTCCATTTATCTCCATCTACTCACCTCGTATAAAGTCATTCTCGTCGCTATGTGTTACAGAGGCCAGAGCGCTATCCATCAAGTTAGCACAGGCAGCGCTGGCCGTGTCCCAATCGGCAGTTTCAGATGACACGTAGTAACAGTTGTTGTCGAAAGAGCTCCAACCGGAAGGACACAAGACTAAGAGAGGGAGAGAGAGAGAGAAGGTTTTGGAGAAGAGAGTTTCATATTACGCCCGCGCTCGCGATGGGAAAGCGGGTGTTTTGATTGGTGTGTGTGTGTGTGTGTGAGGGGTGACGGAGGGGGACGGATGAAGAGGTTGGTGTGTGTAACTCACCGGGTCGGTCAGGATCACTTGATGGTCGTGATCGTCAGCTTTTTTACCCTCCCGGAAGGGAGCTGAGAGCTCATATAGTCCGATCTATGGGCAAGGCTGTGACCTTCACACACGCACACACCCATCCCCTTGCTCAAGGGGGACAGTAACCACCCACTTCGTCAGTGAAACTTTTCGCACCCTGAGCGAGGCGCGAACTCCCGTCTACCAGATGGCAAGCGAGAACGCTACCACTGCGCTAGCGAGCGTGTGTGTGTGTGTGTGTGCGTGTGTGTGTGTGTGTGTGTTTTATGCTGACAGGTATGGTAGAAATAATTAAAATCATCACCATCGTCATCATCATCATCATCACCATCATCATCATCATCAACTCACTTTCCCACCAAAGGAAGAGATGACATATGGGACAAGAAATCAAAGTATCACACAACAAAGAACTAATCAACATGCCTATTTAAGTGGGCCACACATTCATCAACACACCATTCAAGCCCACGGAATCCTGAGTCTACTTACTGTCTGGTGCAGGGGGAAGCTGAGGGCCGACATAGCTGCTGCCTGGGAAAAAAAGAGAAGAAAATTAGCTTGTAAGTTACGAATATTTGGGCTGGATGGAGAGTGAGAGACTGACTAGGAGAGAGAGGCTATAGAGAGACCCCAGTGCAAATTGCATAAAAAAAAATTCACAAGAAAATATTAACATCTACTTATCTATCTATCTATCTGCCTTAATCCCGTCAGGGGTAGCCACAAACAAATCACCTCCACATCGCCCTGTCCACTGCCATTTTACTGCTCTCCCTCCAACTCACACCCCGTCTCTCACATTATCTCTCCACTTCATCTCTCCATCCCATCCTTGGTCTTCCCCTCCACATGCAAAATATATTCGTGAAGAAAAAATGATAGAGTGTTGGTTGCCTTCACGCGATGACAGTGATGTCAGTGGAGTTGCCTGGTTATACAAACGTCCCTCAACTCCCTCCCTATCCCCCTAAAAGAGGATAGTGGACTGCAGATGGGAAATTTCAGCCTGCATCCTACTGGGTTCACATTACACATGAGCGTGAGGCTGCTACTACTACTACTGCTACTACCACTACTACTACTACTACTACTACTACTGTACTACAACAAGTTCAACCTACTTTTCTTTTCACATACGAAGGCAAGCCTTAGATCACAATAAGCATCATTCCATTTCCCTGAGTCGGTATACATCTCTGCAAAAATATACAGTAGAGTCAGTATACATTATTGTCAGTATATATAAACGGTAGAAAATACAGTAGAGTTAGCATACATATGAGTCAGAATACATCAGTGCTAGAAAATACAGTAGAATCAGTATACACAGAGCCTTACTTAGTTGTCTAAGTCTCTTTTCATATTAGAAAATTCTGACTCATTCATGTGAGGTTGATTATTAGTGGAACAATACTTAACAACGCATCTGTTCGATTAGGTAAGGCTAGGTAAGGTCAGAGTAGGTCAGGTTAGGATAGGTTGCTTTAGATTAAGGTGGATTAGACTAGATAACATTAGATTAGGTTAGATTAAACCAAGATGCGTTAGATATAGATGAATTAGACTAAACGTTGGATTAGTACTGGGTCAGCACTTACCAACGCATCCTTCGCCGCCCCATCCATTCGGCTCCCCATCATTCCAGTTATAGTAAGCGGAGGGGGATCCATCAGTCCACAGGGAGCCATCATAATCGTTCGTCAAGCCTATCCACACCGATGACTGGCTGATGTGTTGGTCAGAGATTAGGCCTGTGGAGAAGAGATAGATGAAGGAGAAGAAGGAAGAGGAGAGAAGAAGAAGAGGAAGAGGAGGAGGAAGGAAGAAGAAGAAGAAGAGTAGAAAGTATATTCCTAGCCACGAGTACGAGTGTCCATTCTCATACTCGACGAAATATTTTGCTCATTGCTGTAACATACTCATTCATCTTCTTTGACTCCAGAATTTAAAAAGGTGTGTGTGTGTGTGTGTGTGTGTGTGTGTGTGTGTGTGTGTGTGAAAGAGAGAGAGAGAGAGGTTTGGACGTTGATGAGGCAAGGGAAATGACAGAATCAGCACACACACACACACACACACACACACACATTTTTCTCTAGGCCAGATGTAGTCAGATGGAAGGCCTGATTTGACTAGCAACCAAGGAAACTCATTCCAATATTNAAAAAGGTGTGTGTGTGTGTGTGTGTGTGTGTGTGTGTGTGTGCTGATTCTGTCATTTCCCTTGCCTCATCAACGTCCAAACCTCTCTCTCTCTCTCTTTCACACACACACACACCTCTTTTTCATATAATCTAACACAACGTACCCACCAAAAAAACTATCTATCTATCTATCTACTGCCAGACGCCATAATCCCGTAAAGGGTGGCCATTTGACTTTGAGTTATTTGTTTTACAGGGAGGGGCACTAACCCTCCACCAACCCACTTGTTAACACGTAGGGAGCACGTATGGTTTGGTTATATGGTTACCACCCAGCGTTGTAAATGGTTTCTTGGCTTACAGGAAACCATTTGCCTTGTCACTCAATGTAAAGCCACCTGTAAAAGAAAGAAAAGCAATAAGAAGTGACAGGAAAGATAGGAAAAATAGGAAGAGAGGAGGGCAGGCACAGAAAAAGAATGATAAAGGCAAAAAAACAACAGAAATAAAAAAAAAACAACGTATAGACTCACCATAGACAATATCTTGCTCTTCTGCCGAATATATAGAGACCAAATCAGGGCGAGACTGGCCTTCATAATAGCTAAGTTCCTGGCAGTGTAGGCGAGCGTCCTGAAAGCTTAGTTCATTGTCGAGAATTATTCTGTAACATTCTCCTGTTTCTATATTCTCCGTCCAGTCGTAGCCACAATTGGAATCTGTTGGGAATTAATCATCCTCATCATTACTATTATTATTATTATTATTATTATTATTATTATTATCACTTCTACCACCACCATTATTGTTATCATCATCATCATCATCATCATCATCATCATCATCATCATCATTGTCGTCATTCTAGCTTATTTCAGAATTAAAATGGTGGTTTGTGCTCCGGTACTACCCGTGTTGAAAATCTATATGAGAGTTTAAATAGTATCAATCAGTCAATCCGATGTTTAAAGACGGCCAGAGAGAGAGAGATGAAGAGAGACAGCAACAAAGAAAGCTAACTCACAATCTGGACTCTCCGTGGTAGTGACAATCTCGCCTATGGGACTGTCAGATGCCTTGCGTTTACATGTGTAGGGAAGAGCATTACTACAAGGCAGGTCATTCCATTTCCCTGTGTCTACCTTCATCTCCACACAGTTCTCATCTCCCCCTGTTGGCTCGCCTGTGGAATGAGGTGAAGGAAAGGGAGTTAGGGTAGGTTAGATTAGGGTGAATATATCTCTACCTGTCATCACCATCATCATCATCATCATCATATCAGAGAAATGCCGTGCACATTCATCATCATCATCCCAATCACTTTCCTAGCTACGAATGGGGTGAGGCAATGTCCAGAAAGCAAGAGGAAAAAATAATTAATCAACAGCATCTCCAAAGAAAAATAAATGAGCCACACACTCATCCACTCTGCATTTTAAGCCCATGGAATCCTGACTTCACCTGAGAGGGATATTTAACTCACCTGAATTCCAGTTTGTTATTGTAATCGTGGATCCGTCACTCCACTCCCACTGATTGTCTACTTTGCGATCATGCAGCCCTATCCATCCACCCGTCATCAAGTTGTCTGCGAGAGTAAGCAGTCGTCATTATCAACTTCATTATTATTATTATCTGCATCATCATTATCATCATCATCATCATCATAACCATAACTCCATTCCACCTTCCACCAGTCAGCACCATCATCATCATCACTCTAACCATCAGCATTATCATTGTCCGTGCCTCTGTCATCATCAATCTTATCCTTATTCCTCTCTAAGAAGACAAAGGACTCCTCTGATAGCCGCACCCACCCCTGCAGTATTCTAGGGAACAAGATAAAATTATTTACCAGGGAGGGGACTTCATCCAGGTGGTGTTCCTAAATATAAACAGAGAGAGAGAAAAAAAGAGAGAGAGAGGTACTTACTCATAACAAAATCCTGTTCTGTCCACGTAAGAATGGACACAAGATTGGACTGATGATGATTTTGGCAGTAGGTTTGAGCCGATGTCCACGTCTTCTCCTCGCCAGACATAAAGAGATAGCAGTGATCGCCCTCCTGCTGCCATCCCTCTGGGCAGTATCGCTCGTCTGTGGGGAGAAAAGTTATATGAGATTCAGTATAGACGGTTCCTAAACAATAATTTACTAATTTTATGCACGACAAAAACAAAACACTATGTCCACACTGTAATGTAACTCGCACTACAACTACTACTACTACTGCTGCTACTACTACTACTACTACTACTACTACTACTTACTAGATGGAGGTATAAGTGTGATAGGCTGTCCTGTTGGCACTTCGCATGCATAGTGTCTTGGTGATGTGCAGTCCGTTGGAACCCAAGATGAGGAAGATTCTGTCAGAGCAAAGGGTTCATCATCATCATCATCAACTGCAGCAGCAACACAACCCAAGAACAATCAATCAATAACAACACAAATAACACAACAATAACAATACGAACACTACACACAAAAATAACATAACTCATTTATTGTCTATCTGTCTATATATCTATCTATAGCCAGACTTCTTCATCCAGTAAGGGGAGAGTGAGAAACTAACTAGGAGTGTATGTGAGTGGGATGGAGGGGGGGGGAAGAAGAAGGGGGAGACCAAGGATGACATGGAAGGACGGAGTAGAGAGGTGCATGAAGGAGGGGGGTGTAAGTTGGAAGGAGGGTAGTGATTTGACAGAGGACAGGGCGACATGGAGGCGATATGTTTGTGGCCACCCCTTAAGGGCTTGAGGCGTCTGGCTATAGAAAGATAGATAGAAAACAGCAATTAATACATGTTAGTAGCCCAGTTCCATCAGATGAAAACAGGTATCTCCTCACCAAGGGTCTGGAAAAACACACACTGCTGATCTGATGCCCCGATAGCGTTGTTTTCATCCTCGTCGGTCATGTGGGTGAAGTTCTTGTCCGACATCGCAGAACCATCCAGCCAGTACAGATCATCACTGGGTTTACCTGAGAATATAGACTTGTTTATCGTCAACATTAGCATCACCATCATCATCAGCAGCAGCAGCACTGTTATCATCTTTGTCATCATCATCATCATCATCATCACTGTTATTATCCTTGTCTTCTTCTCATCTTCCTCCTCCTCCTCTTCTTCCTTCTTATCATCATCATCCTCATCTTCATCATCCTCATCATCAGCAGCAGCAGCATTGTAAGTTTAGTAGATCCTTTATCTTAGCGATATTTTCATGTATAGTACATTTAAACATCCTTTTGTGTGTCATTTTCATAGCTGTAATCAACAACACATAAGAGGTATACTGATAGTTAATGCGCAAAAGAAATCGGTAAGGAGGAAGTATTAAGAGGCTAAAAACTACATATACTGACTGTAGAGGATTCGTAATGTGCAAAATAAATCGGTAAGGAGGAAGTATTCAGAGGATAAAAATTATATATACTGACTCTAGAGGATACGGAATGTGCAAAATAAATCGATAAGGAGGAAGAATTAAGAGGCTAAAAACTACATATACTGATTCTAGAGGATACGTAATGTGCAAAATAAATCGGCAAAGAGGAAGTATTAAGGGGCTAAGAACTATATATACTGACTATACAGGATACGTAATACGCAAAATAAATCAGAAAGGAGGAAGCATAACGAGGCTAAAAACTCACTGTAGAGACCAATCCAGAGTGAATCCGTCTCTGGCATGTGATTGCGGAAAAACTGGTCCTCTTCCTCGTCATCTAACACCACCAGAGACGCTCCCACGGTCTCACACGTCTCTTTAGCATCCTCCCACACCACTGAATCCTCGTCCTCTGTGTTGAAGTAGTAGCAGGAATCTCTGAAATTCTCCCACCCAGCCACACACGACCCTGGAGGTGAAGTTTAATTGGATTTGGTTAGATTAGATTAGGTTAGGTTGGGTAAAGGTTGCTTAGACTGGATTAAACTAGGGTAAGTTAGGATAGGGTTGGCTTGGTTTGGTTAGGGTAGTTTAGACAGTACCATATTAGATTGGAATAGGTTAAGTATGGTAATATTTGTAAGACTGAGACTGGACTGATCTGATTTGGTTTGACTGGGCTAGGTTGTGTTAGATTAGGCTAGTTTAGGTTAGGTTAGGCAGTTGCATTAATCTTTCCAGGGCTCCTATCCACCTACATAAGGGCCTAGATGTGTGTTGAAGTTAAGACAGATTAGGTTAAGTTAGGTAGCAACACAAGTCTTTCTAATATCCACACTAAACCAAACAAGACCCTGGTGATAGGAGTACATAGGAGGACACAGGATCTACAGATAACATAGGAGGACACTGGAAGTACAGAAGATAACAGGAGGACGTAGGAAGTGCAAATAAGAGGTCTATCTGTTGGGAGGAAAAAGTGTACGAGAATAATGATAAAAAAAATACAATCAACTGACCCATGCTTTTCTTGCAGAGGTAGTGGAAGTCGTCTGTGATCTTCTCCACCTTCCACCGACCATCAGGATCATCATTGTCCACCACCGCCGCTCCATACCCATTTAGGGACCTGCCTCGCACACAGGGAAGCAAGGGATTTTAGTGGGTGTGTTTTCATCAAAAGATGCTTGGCCACATCCATAACTTAAATATGCTGTGGTCTGCATGATATTCGTTGAGGGTTAGTTATAAGCTAGGAATAAGTGTCCTTGGTTACTAGTCAAATCGATCCTTCCATCTGACTACACTTGGCCAACAAGTGAGCTGAAAGGGATTCGGGATCTCTGTTATACATAAAAAAATAATAATAAAATAAAATAAAAAGCTATGGGCAATCAGAGGTCATTATCATCATCCAGACCTCTTTTCCACTCAACGACGTGCCTCAACCCAAATACAGAGATTTAGATTTTAAAAAATAATAATAATAATAAAAGCGTTACTATTATTAACATGGGTGCTGGAGAGGGAGGCCCTCACTTGGTGGCACTGAAATAACCAAGCGGCTCCTCTGCCCGGTCAAACAAACGTCCCTCAACTCTCTCCCTACATCAGAAAAAGGGTTGGTGGACTGCAGGAGAATGGCAACTTCAGCCTGCACTCGTCCGGGTTCACGAGGAGCGTTATAAATGGGCCTCTGTGCATGTGTTGTGATATACTTACAAATCTGGTTGGCCCTCCTCCCAGTTGGTGTAGTTTGATGTGTTGCCGTCAGCCCACTGGAAGTCTCCCGTGTGACCCTACATACAAACAACACCATTATTTAACTGGGAAGTGTGTAGCAGTGAACAAGCCCTAATTATTGACGTACATTAACTAAAATTTGTTAACTACGTGTAGGCAAATTGCTGGTACCATATAAATCATGTTAATGTGTCTGATCATTTTTAAAAAGAAGGAAAACAGAGGAATGCCAAATTATTATACTTTCTATCGCCTGAACATACGGTATATTTCTCGCCTGGGAATGCATTACTACTACTACTACTACTACTACTATTACTACTGCTACTACTACTACTACTACTACCACTACCACTGCTCACCTCCTCCGTAAAACTGATCCACACTTTATCATGCAAGTCAATGGCATAGTCGTGAGCCAGCTGGTCCTCCTTCTCGTTTTCAATGGATGCCAGAAGCCCGCCATCAAGGGAACACTCAACTGATGCGTCGTGCCATGAATTTTGCTTGTCTGAGATCTGGAAACGATAGATAGATAGACAGACAGACAAATAGATAGGTAGGTAGGTAGGTGGGTAAGTAGGTTGATTGATTGATTGAGTGATGGGTGGATGGATGGATGGTTAGATAGATGGATAGGTAGGTAGGTAGGCAAGTAGGTAAATAGTTGTATGGGTAATTTGATTAGCTGAGGACTGACAGGCAGATAGACAGACAGACAGATAGATAGACTAATAGACAGGCAGACAGGCATACAATACCCACATAATAAACAAGAAAGAACACCACCGGCCTCAGTTAGTCGAAGGGATGGATAGATTGAGTGGGTAATGGACACACACACACACACACACACACACACACACACACACACACCGGGTAAAACATAACACCCACTCTCGCATC
Source organism: Birgus latro (assembly GCA_018397915.1). Taxonomy (NCBI): domain Eukaryota; kingdom Metazoa; phylum Arthropoda; class Malacostraca; order Decapoda; family Coenobitidae; genus Birgus; species Birgus latro. The sequence continues at coordinate 77,769 of JAGKTI010000099.1, forward strand.
GCTAGCGCTGGTGGAGTAATGACAACTGAAATACATGGACGCATTGCTGTCACTCACCTTGTAGCATTTTTCATTTTGTTGCTCCCAGCCAGAACCGAATTCGCACGTCAATGGGACAGCTGAGAGAGACAGAAGTAGATAAATTAGTAGACAGATAGGTAGATAGACAGAAGATAGACAGATAACTATATAATCATCATCCACATCTCCTTTCCCCGGCTCCAGATAAACAAATAAATAGACTGGGAACTACAATTACTGATAGTCTTAAGGGGAAAATGGCCCTCATAAATAACCCATAAGATTATCAGTAGTTGTATCTCCGTAACGGCTGAGAATTGGACCCATTTTGATTGAGGATTTTTTACTCGAAATCTGACCTATTTTAACCTAAAGTTCCTGAAAAATCTATGAAATTTTGACTGCATTAATAAGTCTGGATTATATGGAGTGGTTGAATGGACAAACAGTAGTTAATAAAAGAATCTATCTGTCTATCTATCAATCTACCCATCTATCTATCTATCTCTCTATCTACCCACACCATCCCTCACACTCAAACCCCTGGACCGCCTAAAACCACTAGTCCACCAGGCGTCTACTTACTGATATTACGATGACAGATGAATTTAAGAAGCTCACTGCAGTCCTGTTGAATGAGTTTTGAGTTGTAGGTAAAGGCTGCACAGTCCCCGCTTCCTCCCTCTTCCCACCCCCTAAAGGAAAGAAAGAAAGAACGAAATTAAATCTTTATCATCATTTTTACGGTTATCATCATTATCTTCATCATCATCATTATCATAAACGTCATCTGCAGGAGTAGCATCACCACCATTATCAGTATCATCATCATCTGCAGCATTATCACCATCATCACCATTTTTATCATCATCATTGGTCTCCCCCTTCCTATCCTCCCCTCCACGTCACTCATATACACTCTCCTAGTTAGTCTCTCACTCTCCCTCCTCTCCACATAACCAAAGTAAAGATACTTACACAATACTGGTGTCTACTGCAGCGTTTGTCTCAATCCACTTCCACGAACCATCCACGTTTTGAGCCCCAACCCACATGTATGAATTCTGCCCTACGTCTCCAGTCTCTCCTATCAGCTGACCCAACCAGTTCTGGAAAGGTAGATAGACAGATAGACAGACAGGCAGACAGATAGATAGATAGATAGATAGATGGATGGATGGACAAATAGATAGATAGACAGATAGATATTTCGATGGCTGGATGGATCGATCGATATAAACAGAGTTTTATTTTTACTGATGGATGGATGGATGGATGGATGGACAGGTATATAGATAGATAGACAGACAGATAGATATAGTTAGATGGACAGATAGGCAGATAAATAGCAATAGGAAAACATTATAGGAGAAATAGTGTACAGATTTCACACACCGTTGACATTCTTGGCATGAAAAACACTTATAAAAATGACCGGCGTCTTCTTGCAGCTAATCCAACCAATCCTAAAAAAAAAAAAAAAATGGCAGGAATTAAGTATCCCTGAGGTCACACTCAATGACCTTGTCCCAAATCTTTTTCGGTCTGCCTTTCACAGCCCAACCCCCGACGTTCACACTTCTCACCTTCCACACCCAACTTTCATCCCACATCCTTTCAGCATGTCCAGACCATCTCAGTCTGTCCCTCCACATCACCACACCAATACACACCAATCCCAGCCTTCCTCTCACCTCTTCAGTCGTACTCCTAGTCCCCCCAGGCCACTCACCTTCAGCTCCGTGGAATCTATATAAGCGAGGTCGCCGTCCCTTTGTTGGCAGTATTCTCTTGCGTCTGAGAAGGAGCGTTCATGCCCATGGTTGTGGACGAGATAACACTGATCCGTACCGCCCCGAGACTCCCACCCATCTGGACAGCGAGCTACCATCTTGCCCCATGCTGAAAAGAAGAACGATCATCAGCATCATCCATACATGTTTTTCCACCTAAGGACTGGGTGAAGTAGGGTTCAAAAAGGGATGGAAAGGGAAAAAGATGATAGTGGGAGAACTAACAACAGCAATAATAAAAATCATCATCATCATCATCCAAATCTTTTTTTCTCACCTAAGGATGGGATGTGGTATGGAACAGAAAGCAAAATGGAACCTGACAGGAAATAGTTGTAGTAGTAGTGGTAGTATAGTAGTAGTGGTAGTATAGTAGTAATGGTAGTATAGTAGTAGTAGTAGAAGTAAATATAATGTGTATCAGTTCTCTATCTTAAAGAATATTCAGATTCTTCAAATGCTGTCTTACGCAATACCAATGCTTTCAGGCCCAGTTATTTCTAGTATCTGGGTGCCCATTGACCACATCTAGGTCACGTCCAAATACGAAGGTCAAGGTAACTAAATTGGACAGAAATATATCCCAAGAGGGCGGTTGGTCCCCGTTTCAGTGGAATTCTAAAGGCAGGAGAGGAAGGAGAGAGTTAAATGGACTTTGATGTTTGCAGAGAAGCGGGGAAGGATATACTACAGGCGGGCGGTTGGCTCCCGTCTCAGATATCTTATAAGGTAGTAATCCGTGAAGAAATGTTGGTAAAATATCCTTTGATGCATCAGTTCGCACCCTGTCAATTCTAAACACACACACACACAAACAAACAAACACACAAACGAACAAACAAAACACACACACACAGTCACTGCAACACTTCGTTTGTTACATGTATCACCCTTCCCACAGACACCCCTTCGCCATTCGTACTGTGCCAGCATGGGAAGGTTTGATTCTGGCTACCACTCTCCCTCCAAGGAACAGGTTCAGCCCTACATGAACCTAATACAGACTGACACAAATGAAAATACATATATGCTCTCGTTTATATGTCTTAAATTCGAAGCGTTGTGAATTATTTAAATTAAAAAAAAAAATCACTGATCTATTCATTTAGTACTTTTTTTTTTAATCCCTTTAGGAGCGTTGGGACCTGGAAATTAACTTCTCCGGTCTGACAGTTAAGACGATACAGACCAGCCTCACTTTCCCCTGGGTGGCATTATGTGAACAATAAATCCCAACCAGCCCTTGGATGAAACCCACACAGCGTAGTAAACTGATTCCTGCATTGTCACTCGATGTAGAGTTACCTTAAGGTGGCACTGCATCGAGTGTGTGGATGGTGGCCGCCTCCACCTACCACATAGAATTTCACCCGTATATGGAATTTTTTTCTCCTGAATTAAAACAGAACTTTCACATGTGGGTATACGGTAATTCTTCCACACTTTAACCTACGTACTGTGCTCTCACCTGTGTGACAAAACAGCAGCTGCAACAGCGCCAGTCTCCCCTTCATGGCTCCTCCACTACAGTCTGTCCAGTCAACAGTCTAAATGTCACTTTGCCTCCAGTCAGGTGAGGTGAGGTGAGGTGAGGTGAGGAGCTTCCACTCGTATGTATGGCTCTCGACAAATTAACTAAGCCTTCATGTCAACACCCTTTACCTGTGGTTTTGTGGGTATTGTCTTTGTACCTCACACTCCTCCCTATTGTGGTCCTACCTCCCCCCCTCTTCCTCCCTTACTATCTCCCTCCCTCACTATCTCACTCCCTGAACTCTTCCCTCCCTCACCTTTTCCCTCCCTCCTTCTCTCATTATCTCTCTCTCTCCCTCCCTCCCTCTCTTTTCATTAATTCATTGCCTCCCTCCCTCTCCCAGTTTCCTTCTTTCATTACCCTCCTCCCTCTTTCCCTCTGCTTTACATTTCCTCCCTTCAATCTCTCCTTCTTCTCTCCCTTTCTCCCCTCTCTCTTCTCTTCCTCTCTCCACTCTTCTCTCCCTCCTTCTATCACCTCCCTTTTTCCCTCCCTCCCTCACTCCCTTCGTACCTCTCACACACCAGTAATTTGATAGCCCGGTTCAAAAAATTAATGACTTTCTAAACTATAGTGTGTTTGCTTTCATATGACGGAACTGGGCTACTCAAACAACCAGAGTACTAAGTCGAGATTTTAAGGAAAGTCTGAATCCCCCTGGTAACTAGTCAAATCGATCTTGCAATCTGACTACACCTGACCTTCACGTGAGTTGAGATGGGCTAGGGATTTTTATCAGGTTAAAACAAATAGCATCCATTGACTGGTTTGGAATCTGGCTATCTCTCTCTCTCACACACACACTTTAGACATTGCTTGTTCGTTTGCAATAAATAAATAGAAACATATTATCACGTTGTAATATGCATAATAATCCGCCAAGATAAAGGTGTTGCGAGTCTCCTATTGCACCTAAGATACCGTCCAAAATCTCGTTCCAGTATTTCCGACCCACAAACTCTCCTGAGCTGAAGTTGTGTATAGGATTGCTTCTAAATACGTGTCTTCAGTAAATCAGCTATCAGGCTTCGCAATTAAATCAGAGTGAATGTTAAGGTACCAAAATAAGGAAAATAGCTAGACCTATAAAATAACTGCCAAGGGAATTCAAGATGGTTTCCACACGGCTTGTTTTTTGTTTTTTGTTTTATGCAAGGAAGAAGGAATCAAAGGCCAGAAACCCGCAAGTCTGTTCCTTCCACGAAAAAATAAAAACAAAATAACACAGCCAAATTCAAGATCCGTTCATTTCGAGATGCCTGGAGATCATAGGCAGTAGGGCACACCTGTACTTCCGTGAAAATTGCCAGGGTGATTAACGAATAAAGGAAAGTATATGATCTCCTGATTTACCTGTTTACACGGCTTTACGTTTGACTCCATACTCTTTAAAATACCTAAATAAATAAAAAGATTGAAAAGGCGTCTGGAGCAACTGACCCAAGGAACAACTGTGGCAGGTTTAATGCGAACTGGTGAAGAGATAGAGAAATGGTGGCGAGTTGAAAAAGCGTTTGGAAGAAAGAAGACTCGGAGGAAATGCAGTAACTTATAATAACAGGTAACTGCTGGGGAGTCGTGTTTATCCTACAGGTTAGACAGAATCCAGTAATTCGACATGAAACTGTACTATTGTTTTCACCTTAACTTGGTCCAGCTTTTCGTCCCTTACTTCACGTAGCTCTGAGACAGAATTAGACAATACTACGGCTCTACATGCTTTCCGTGGCATTTCTTCGTGACTAGCATCATATTTTAACGCTATGTACTGGCATAACTCAGCATTCAGCATGGGGAGATGAAAATTTTCGGGCAAGTTAAAGTAGTAGTAGTAGTGGTGGTGGTGGTGGTGGTAGTAGCGACTCTACGTCCTTTCCATGGCATTTCTTCGTGACTAGCATCATATTCTAGCGTTCATGTATTGGTGTAACTCAGCATTCAGAATGGGAAGATGACGATTTTAGGCCGGTAGAGTAAATTGGGTGTATTTATAACCCAAGTTCTTCAAAAAGCAAAGGCGTGTAGGAAATATCATCGCTTATCTAACTCTATGTGTATTGTTTAATTCTTGTAGATAGTGTGGCGCATCCAGCATTGTTACCTTACCATTTTACACCTGTCGGTCATCCGCTCACACTTTTAGAGGCCTCAGATACCGTGTGTGTGTGTGTGTGTGTGTGTGTGTGTGTGTGTGCTGATTCTGTCATTTCCCTTGCCTCATCAACGTCCAAACCTCTCTCTCTCTCTCTTTCACACACACACACACCTCTTTTTCATATAATC
>JAGKTI010000099.1:83717-100927 GCA_018397915.1 Birgus latro
CTTTCTCTCTCTCTCTCTCTCTCTCTCTCTCTCTCTCTCTCTCTCACTACTACTACTACCACGACCACTACTACTATTTCTACTACTACTACCGCAGTTATTATTATTACTGTGTTATATTTCCACTCCCTCTTCTGTCTTTCTTTCCTTCACTCTTTCCACTTCCTTCTGCCTATGGGTGACTATACTGAGTGACAAGCCAAATGGTTTCCTACACACCAGAAAACATTTATACGCTGGGTGGTAACCATATAATCAAATTGTGGCGCCTGATGGTTTAGTGGGTAATTAAAGCTCTCCAGTAGGATTAAGCCTGTGTAGGTTTATATCCAAGGGGTGTTTGGGGTTTATTTCGCACGTAATGCCACTCAGAGATGAGTGAGGCTGGTCACTCTCATCTAAAACATCAGGAGCGGCATACCCCTCTATTTGGACATCAAAACACCCCAAGCCGCCTCTCATATAATCAAACCTAAGCGAGCAAGGCACAAAAACACGACTTGACTTAATTGTGAAGATACTAATGTGTAGAAACTCCCCCTGTGGTGTTGCCCAATCGATAAAAGCCAGTAGGAGAGGTGGGAGGCAGAGATAGCATTGTTTGGACAGCAATGTTTGTGGTTAGAGAGACAGACAGACAGAGAGGAAGACGGTAAGACAGGCAGAGAGAGAGAAAGAGAGAGAGAGAGGGGGGGGGAAGAAGGCAAGGGAGAGAAAGGAGGGTACAGGCTAAATGGACACACAAAGATCAATGTACGGAGAGAGAGAGAGAGAGAGAGAGAGAGAGAGAGAGAGAGAGAGAGAGATAACATTGTTGGGCTAGCAGTTTGTGGCTGGGGGCTCGATATCACGTTCGTATGCTTATCAGATCAATGACATATGAAAGAATAGTACATCCGTAATACATTTGTTTATTTATTTATGTATTTATCTATATTTAGAGCGGTCCAAAATTAGCATTCCATTAGATACCTGACGGATCTTTTGTGCTGCGAGACGGATCAGTCTGCTGGTCTGGGCGTGGGTGTGACAAATACGTCTTTTTTTCAGCACGAAACATTTCAGTCAGTCATATCCTTCAACATCGCTGATATCTCTCTAAGCAGAGAAGAATGTCTCGATATCTAGTAAAAGAGTCGCTGAGTCTATGAAACCGAGATGTGACTATCCCTTATCACTGCTAAATGTTCTCTAAATCCACGCTAGGTAGGAAAAAATATTCATCCACCTACACAGCCGCTAACCTTGCAGTTCTACCCTCATTCCATTATGTTTTTGTTACTGTGGATGAGCCGTGAACCCAGTGGACTGCAGGCCTAAGTTACCCACTCCTGCAGTCCACCACCTTACTTTGGAGGGATGTGGAGGGAGTGAGGGACGTTTGTACGATCAGGCAGTGGAGCCCCCCCCCCCCCCCTCGGTTATGTCAGTGCCACCACATGAAGGCGTCCCTCTCCAGCGCCATTCCAATATGCATTTATACGTTCTTCACTGTCGCTAATTTCTCGCGAAACAGAAATAAATGTCTCACCATCCAGCAACAAAACCGCTAACCTGCTGCCGTGTCGTCACCCAAAGATGTCTTACATAGATACCTGCTTCATTAACATATTATCTATAACGAGGTCTGGCAGTAGCTGCAGTTTTACCGTGACAAGTGAACGTGTTATAGTCGGTTTCAGTTTCCTTGGTTATTAATTATAACTCCACTTTAACTATACTCGGCCATCGTTTCTTTTCAGTTGATGGTCAAGTGTAGTCAGACTTAAGGGTGCATTTGGCTAGTAACCAAGAAGACTTATTCCCATCTCATAACTAGGGCTCATCGAATTTCATATAACTACCAAATAATATCCATATTATGGGAGTGGCCCAGTTCTATCAAAACCAAACCCACTCACTATAGAACCTCCATACAGCTGAAGGTCTTCCACCGAGGTGTTGCACAAATTTTCTGTTTTTAATGAAATTCAACTGACACAGTATGACACGGATTTATGACCAAGGTAAATATGTCAATCATTTCAGTAGTAGTAGTAGTAGTTGTTGTTGTTGTTGTTGTTGTAACTTCAATGAACCCGTTGGACTACGGGCTGAAGCTGTCCATCTCCCACAGTCAAATATTCTTTCGGGAGATAGGCAGGGAGCTGAGGGATGTTTGTATACACCAATTGGGAAGCTGAACCGACCATTTATATCAGTGTCATCAATTGAAGGCGTCCCTCTCCAACTCCAAAACTAAATTAAAGTTAAATCTAAGCTTACAGGAGACTAAAAGATGCCTTCAGGCTTATAATTCCCAGCTAATGAACGCTATTGTTTCGCAGCTTACTATCCGGCAAGAGGCAGCAACAACAACAGTGCACGAGGCCAGTGTTTTCCCGCCATAAGTGAGTAGCCTTTAAACACACATAGGACCGTACTGTAAATGCCTTTGAGGAATTCCGAACACCTATTCTTATGCGATTTATTCCTCACCCCCTTCAACTCATCCTCAGTCTCCCCCTTCCCTCTCCACCTTACTCACATACATTCTCCAAGTCTCTCATTCACCATCCTTTTCACATGGCCAAACCATCTCAAATCATTTTTTCTAATGACTTCTAGCACATCCATATCAACACCATCTTCATATTCTCACCTGTCTGTCTGTCTTTCCGCATAGCTCTACATCCACATCAACACCACAACGCTCCTTTACTTTCTGATTTGTCTGTCTGTCTCTCCACCTAACTACATATCCACATCAACACCATAACGCCCCTTCACTTCCTGATTTGTCTGTCTGTCTCTCCACGTAACTCCATATCCACATCAACACCAAAACGCTCCTGCACTTCCTCTTTTATCTCTTCACGTAACTTGGCACCTTTCTATACCTTTTCAGGATGGCGGTGCGGTGTGATGGTGGTAGCGGTGTGTGTGGTGAATTGTGTGGTGAGTGTGGTGACTGTAGTGGTGTCGGCTCTACTACACCACACCTGTCCTCACCATCCCATCATCACACTCTTTCTCACTCTAAATGGTTAAGTATAATGATGACGGATGATAGTAATAATAATAATAAAAACAACAAGAATAACAGGCCCCGAACATGGGAAATTTTCATAAACATTAGAGATAAAAGCAAATACATATAAGAATCGTTTACATATACGAATTGGTGCTGGGCAGGGGGGGGGAGTCGCCCTCACGTGGTAACACCGATATGACCAGGCGGTGGAGCTGCCCGGTTATACAAACGTCCCCCAATCACCTCCCTGTCCCCCGAAAGGAAGATGGTGGACTGCATAAGAAAGGACAATTTCGAGGTGCAATCTACTCTGGGTGCAGTCTACCAGGTCCATGTGCAAATAAGCCTGCTGCTGCTACTACTACTACTACTATTACTACTACTACTACTACTACTATTACTATATCGGCAGGGATAGGGCAGGCAGCAGCCGTGTTGGGCATGGCAGTGCATTGTGACGTGGCCGCAAAACTCAAATACAACTCCCGCTGCTATCGGCTCCAAAGACGATGCCGTTGGAGGCGAAATCGAGTGTCCTGCCTCACCATGAACGAGAAGAGGGTTTTTAGGAGTCGAAGTATTGACAACCTGAGGGAGAAGACAGGGAAATTGATACCCCAAGAGTGTGAAGTAACGAGTCAAAGGAGCGCTTGGTTTTATGTTACCTGTCGAGTGTTTACATACCTCAGTCTGGCCTCACTCCTGCCTCTGACCTCCGTTGGTGAGTACGCATGAAAAAGGTGACTTACAAAATACAGGAGCGCGCGGAAATAGCGCTCCACTCAGCTGGCGGTATCTTACGTGTTGATGGTACGGCTCAGTCTAATGGTGTGGGCGTGGGTGTGGCAGTGGGAGTAGGAAATGTAAAAATTATGGAGGATAGACGCTAACAACACTGACAGCCGTTCCCACAGCACACGAGAAATCACCCTAAGAGTGGAAGAGGAGTGTTATATCTGGGTCAACCTGCAAAGTATGCTATTTTTACACTATCTTGGACAACGGGAAGCCGTGAAGTCTACTATGGTGTCCCTGTTAATTGAGTGGAGAGACGCTATTGCGGTGATCATCTAGGAACTAAACCTCCATACTCTTCCCCGCCCCTTGTAGTGACAAGGCGCTGTCTACCCCAAGGGAACATTGCATGGCATGGCACTGCAGGGGTAATTGTTTGACTGAGGTTCATGGGTAGGCTCGGCCACACAGATTAGGGTTGCCCCACTACTACTACTACTACTTCTACTCTAACTTGGGGTGCTGGAGAAGGGTGCCTTTATGTGCTGGCACCAATGTCGGTATGTGGTGGGGCTACCCAATACTACAAATGTCCCTCAATTCCCCTCCCATCCCTCGAAAGGAGGATTGTGGGAGGTAGGAAGACGGTAACTTTAGCAAGAAGTTCTGTGGGAAGGATGCTGAGACGTAGCATTGATTGTTCTGCCACTGGGCTACGTGAAATAAACTGCAAAAGGACGAAAACTTCCACCTAGTCAAAATTAAAGAACTACACTGCTGTTTGACGTTGTTCTTTGCACTGTTAACGCTTTAGCTCCTCTGACTCACTCCACAGGGTTTGTTGTGACCTATGACCTCCACACACGACCATCCGTGAATCAGGATTGCCACACACTGCTGAATTTCTCCTTCATGCTGCACATTTCATACGGCATTGTGTACGGTCTTGTATTTGTGGTGAGTTATGCTGCTTCCCCCCCCCTCTCTCTCTCTCTCTTTCTGTGTGTGTGTGTGTGTGTGTGTGTGTGTGTGTGTGTGTGTGTGTGTCTTTCCAGTTAGGTATAATCCACATTGGCCTGGCAGAATCGGTCGAGAGGCGGCCTGCAGTCCCAATGGACCCAGGTTCGAATCCCGGCTGGGGCAGGGAACAGTTTGAGGATTTGAATATCTTAAAAAGCAGACTTTTCTGATCTACCAGATGACCCGCCGACATGTCATAAATGTACCCCCGCTAATACCAGTACACCAGTCCTGTATGAGACAGCCCTAGCATGCATTCAATATGGATGGTGGGTATTAGCGCCGAAGTGGTGACATGTGGAGATGTAGGAGGACTACTGGGCCCCAAAGAGGACCACTTGGACTTGAGAATAGGCCCTGAAGCCTTTCCCTAGAGTCGGACACGTAAAAAAAAAAAAAAGTAAAAAAATCAAGCTAAATTTAGTAGATGCTTCCAGTGCTATTAACGATGATGATGATAATGGTGATAATGATGAAAAAGATAATGCCGACGACTATAGATTACAGGCATTCACTTAATATATTCTTTTCTATTTACTTCAGTGCCTATTTTGTCAGACGGCCTGCACTCCATTACTCCATGAACGCTCCAACACCCAGTCCAAGAAGGTCCTGCTGTTTCCAGAATTTACCATCACACGAAAAGCACCAGGTGAAATTATACTCGTTTGTACTTTTTTTTTTTTTGCTCTAATTTGACAATAGTAGGCGACAGAAAAAAAAATAATGTTGTTAGAAATGATGCATGGCTGTAGTATTGTCTTTTTCTGCCATAAAATGATAGGTAACTGGCCAAAAAGGGAGGCAAAATACCGCCAGATACAATCACACTTATTATATCTGAAATGCAAAGCCTTGACGCAGAATGAAATACTGAAGCTCCTCATCAACCTTACCTGAGCAAGACACCCACCCCAGGAGGAGATACCCCGAGAGCGGAAATAACCGGCACGGGCTCCGTACCAGACGGGCACACCTGTGTTTCTCTCATGCGCCCCTCTCACGCTCAGGTGACCCGCTGCCTAGGTAGCAGTCATGGTGAATTACATCTCCACAGGACCAGATGTCGACAGGTTCAGGGTGGGCTTACTCCTCTAGCCCCAGACAGCACACTAGAGTCGGCCAAAAGCAGCCCACTTGCTGCTTCCCTCCCACAGCCACACCGGGTGACGGCCACCTTGCAGCATGCGGGGAGGAGACGGCCACCTTGCCGCTCTCGCTAGAACTCCACAAAAGGAGGTAGAGTGATGACCACCTTGCCACACTTACTCACACCGGGTGACGACCACCTCGCCACACACGGAGAAGAGACAGACACCAGCCGCCCTCGCTATAACTCCATGAAAGGAGGACAAATGATGGCCTCCTTGCCGCACTCACTCACACCGGGTGACGGCCACCTTGCCGCATGCGGGGAGGAGACGGACATCAGCCACCCTCGCTCTAACTCCACAAAAGGAGGAATAGTGATGGCCACCTTGCTGAACTCACTCACAGCGGGTGATGGCCACCTTGCCGCACGCAGGGAGGAGACGGACACCTGCCGCCCTCGCTCTAACTCCATAAAAGGAGGAACAGTGATGGCCACCCTGCTGCTACACCAAAAGACCAAAAAGAAAGGGTCACGGCAAGTGCCCTCTCCCTCTCTCCCCACAGAGACGTCCTCCCCCTCGACCAGCAGTTGGAGGAGGCCTGCCAAGAACCCCTGGTGTCTGGAGTCTTAGCCCTCTCCCTCGACCCTTGGTGACCCCAGCCCCTGTCGGACTCTGCCGCCCCGAACTGCCACAGCCCTCACCTGACGGAGGCTCAGCAGCGAGACCACAGCCCCAAGACTGGCCGAGGCATCCCTAGAACCCCGGTGCGAGGCCTCCCTTGCCCCACGTGACGACCGCTTCGCCAGCAGGGTAAAGGCAGGCAAGTGCACCTACTCTCCCTGTTCGGGCCCAGCCCCCTAGGCCCGAGCCCCTTCCTCAAGCGGAAGGACACACCCCCGACTACAGCCCTCTCATCACTAAAGGATGAGACGACGACAGGTTGGCCTCCTGACGCAGGTCCCGGAAGTCCCGACGACCCAAGGGCCTCCTGACGCAGGTCCCGGAAGTCCCGACGACCCAAGGGCCTCCTGATGCAGGACGCTGACATGGGCCCTCCACTACTACTGGGCCCCACACTGCAGCATCCCCAGTTACACGCTCCTGTAACCAAGTCCTCTGGCCCTGTCTATCTGTATGTGACATTATTTCCTTGTAAAGTGTGCCATACATATTGTACCAGATTGTAATTTGTGATAATATATGTGTAAGGTTGTTGCCCTGAGTTTTATGCCCTGTTCCCACTGAACACCTCAAAGGAGCCCACCCGGTCTAGAAAGGGAACCTCGCTCCAGGCTTTGTGTCCAAGGAACGAGAAGTCGCACCCTTAAAACACACAGCATAACAATATCCCTGGATTCAAACTTCAAATAGAGCATTATGGGATTTGCTAAGCCCATTTTCTACATATTATCAGGGGCGCAACCAGAATTTTGTTATGGAGGGGGGGGTTAAGGAAGCCTGAATTTTGGCTTGACTTATTCCTGAGATATAAATATTGGAATGTACTACAATTATAAATCAATAAAAAAATAGAGTTTACCATAGCAGTGTAAAACCCTGGAATCAATCAGTAACAGCCCAATGAGGAAATATAAGTATAAATATGTTGTGTGGCGTGTTTAAGGGACGATTACTAAACACGGCGCTTAAAGCAGGGTCCTCTTTCTAGACTGGGCTGGGTATGTTTTGAGCAACTAAAAACACTGGGCAACAAACCTTACACGTGTATTACCTAAATTCTTAATCCAGACACAATACATACAGTGGCACACTTTTTACAAGAAATAGTTTAATACAATGGACAGGGCTGGAGGACTCTGGGGCAGGTAACGTAGCCGGCGTTGCTTCTGGGGTGGGCCCGGTCGTAGGGGGTAGCCCAGGGCGGCGGCCCTCGTCAGGAGTGGGGCCGACTGCCATCAGGGGGTCCGGGGCCTTCGTCAGGAAGTCGTGCAGCTGCTGGGTCGTCCAGGGGCCTTTGTCAGGAGGCCTGCTACTGCTAGGCCGTCCAGGAGGGGTCAGTGGGGCGGTGTGGTAAGGATGCCCGTCACTAGGGAGCCCGAAGGTTTGGCCAAAGGGCTGGGCCCGAACAGGGAGAGCAGGCGGACCTGTCGGTGCCCACTCTGCCAGGCGAGGCGTAGTCGGGTGGGGTGGGAGAGGTCACTCCCTGGGGTCCTGGGGATGTCTCGGCTGGTCCGGGGGCTGTGGTCTCTCTTCGGTTGGGCCTCTGTCAGGGGTGTACTGCGGCGTTCCGTCGGTGAAGAGTCCGTCAGGGTCAGGGGCTGCCGGAGGCCCGGTTGTAGGGCATGAACCCCAGGTCTCAGCAGGCCTCTCCAGGCCTCCTCCAGCTGCTGGTCCTCTGGGAGAGTGTTCCCGTGCAGGGAAGGGGCGAGGAAACCCGAGCAGCCATAAACGGAGTTGGGTGAACGGGGGAAATCCTCAGGAGGGGAAGACACTGGAGTAGGGGGCGAGGGGCGGCACGTAGCCGTTCCCTCCCCGGCATGGCTGGTGGCCGTCGCTGGGTCCCCTAGGGCGTGGAGAGCGGAGTGGCTTGTGGCCGTCTCCTCCCTGGCTGGCTGTGGGCGGAGTGCGTCTAGTGGCCGTCACACACCCACGGGTGCGGCTGGTGGCCGTCACCAGAGAGCCATGCCCAACGAGGAGTACACCCCGGGTGCGTTTGGTGGTCAAGGGGGTGCAGGTGCGGCTAGTGGCCGTCACCGAGCTACTTCCCGGGTGGAGCGCAGGGATAATGCGGCTGGTGGCCATCACCAATGTCAGGTCTCTGCTGCCAGAGGCGCGGCTGGTGGCCGTCACTGACACTCTCTTCCCCGGAGGGTTTTTAAAGCAAGAGTGGCTGGTGGCTGTCTCTCCCCGTGCATGGCTGGTGGCCGTTGCCTGGTGTGAGTGAGGGAGGGAGGGAAACAGCGAGTGAGCGGCTGGTGGCCGTGTCCTGCTTGCTGTCTGGGGCTATGAAAATAGCCCCACCTTGAACCTGGCGAGAGCTAGTCTGGCTGAGATGCTGTGCACCGCAACTGCTACCTTGGTGTTGAGGCACCTGAGCACGAGAGGGGCGTAGTGGAGAGGCACAGGTAGGCCCATCTCGCGCTGAGCCCGAGCTCACTGCACTTACCTCTCGGTTGTCTCCTCCTAGGGAGGTTGTCATATTCAGGTGGGGTGTTGTGGCGGCATGCATTTCAAAATAAATGCCTACATGTCTACACTCTATGCATTTCTTTGACTATACATTATGAAACGGGGGGGAAACTAAGCCCCGAACACCTCCTCTGGCAGCGCCCATGCTTACAGCCTTCTTACATACAGGGTGGGCGTGGGTATGGCTAGTCTGGTGGAGTGTATGTGCATGTGAAGTGATGCTTGCTGTTCCATCTATAGTTATTGGTGCATCTTACCTTCAGCTCTGCCCTTCTCACCTCTACACTCCACTCTGGCTTATCGCACAAGGTAGTGAAGACTGGAAATGTTGGATGAGAGAGAGACACAGGTTAGAGCTTGAATTCTTTATTTTCTCGAACATTTCAGGGTACACAGAACCCATCATCAGGAAGTCCTCAGGTTCTGTGTAGCCCGAAACGTTAGAGAAAACAAAGAATTCAAGCTCTTTCCTGGCTCTCTTCCAACCAACACTTCCACTTGTAATGAAGCAGCTATGTAATGAGGACTGTATGTTGATGTAGGAGAAATATTTTGAGAAGGTTTGGCCATGAAGAGAAGATGAAGAATGAGAGATTGACTAGAAGTATGAGAGACTGACTAGAAGAGTAGCTATTCCTTCATTACTCCAACTTGGCCTAAAATTGTCATCTCTTGATCTTGACTGCCGAGTTGTCACAGTAGATTAAGTTACACTAGACCAAAATGCTTGCCACAAATAAGTGATGTGAAAAGATATAGAGCCATGGCCTTTCTATTTTTTTCTGCCACTCAGCTACATGAAATAAGCTGCAAAAGGATGAAAATCAGGGCCCTAAAATCCTGATGGAGAAAAAAAAATGACTGAATGATGGATGGATGGGTGGAGGTCCATTTAATTGGGCAGACTGCTATTTCTCAGTTTTTTCCTTGTTCTCTGGACCATACCTCACTCCATCCTCAATTGGGAAACAGAGGTCCAGGTGATGATGATGATGATGATGATGATGATGATGATGAGGAGGAGGAGGAGGAGGAGGAGGAGAAGGAGGAGGGAAAGGAAGAGGAGGAGGGGAAAAAGGAGGAGAAGGAAGATGAGGAGGAGGGGAAGAATGAGGAGAAGGATAAGGACGATTCTTTCATACAGTTAATGCTAAAACTGTTTTGTGTATGCCCATTGATGATGATTGTGATGATGTTGATTGTCAGGAGGAGGAGGAGGAAGAGGAGGATGTGATGATAAAGTGAGGGTAAAGATGATGATGTTGATGGTGATGATAATAATGATGATAACAAGACTCTTTCTTCCATTAATACTAAAGCTATGCCATGTATCCCCTGACAGGTATATGCACTATGGCAAGCGTGATGGTGTTGGTGGTGCTATACAGACTGACACAACTTAGACTCTTTGGCATTCTCGTGCATTTACTGCGCATCATGGCCAGTGCAATGGCCCTGTTCATTCTGGCATGGCCACTAGTAGGTAAGAATGCTATAATCCAATCGTTCTTAACCTCGGTTGCAAAAAGTCCTTTCAAGGGATGCGAAGCATGTCAGTATGTTTAAGGTGTTAAATTAAAATTCTTAGCCATTTGAGTGTCTCCATGGTTTGCTGTATGTTTAGAATATTATACTACAATGTGACACAACTGAATCATTATGCCATCTTGGCTGTAGCATGAATTTGATGCCCAAATGGACATGTATGAACTATTGTATCTGAAACCAACTGCTGGTGAGGAAAGGAAGATATTCTGAGAACTGAAGGGGTAAGAACATTACAAAAGGTTAAGTACCACTGTTATACTCTGTCCACTTTTCATGACCTAAAATTATGGTGTTACGTATGGAGAATGTCAGTAAGAATGTGTAACTCTGTCCACTTTTACCTGGGATAGCATTTGGAGAGTGACTGGAGATTACTGCTCACATACTGCAACTCAGGGATTAGAGACCAGTCACCTCAGCCATCAATGTTGGGGCTGATGGGCAAGAAAGGTCTTGGATGAGAGAGAGAGAGAGAGAGAGAGAGAGAGAGAGAGAGAGAGAGAGAGAGCGAGAGAGAGAAGACAGGTAATGGCACCAATCTAACTGCAGTTATACAAACATACCTTATCTTCCTCTTTATCCCCAGAAAGGAGGGTGGGCTGAAGAAAAAAAGACACTTCAGCCTGCAGTCCACTGGGTTCACATCCAGATGAACCTGGGACCTAAAAAACAGCAACCACAGGACAGACACTAACCCAGTACTGTTCTGAACAGTTGTGGCCTCACCTTGGCTTGAATGCAATAAGAAGTAATTTGGGGCTGGTTGTTGCCATTTTTAATATTAATATATACTCCCCTACTGGCATTGACAAGAAACTTATATATGGTGGTGGTGTGCTCCCTGGATAGAGCAAAGAAGCTGTGGAGTCCACCCAGAAGCTTTGTCTCCTCTTTCCCTGCACCTTGTGATGGGGAATGACCCTGGTCCAACTCTGGTGAGGTGTCATCCACCATAAGGTGATGGCTCCCTACAAGGTGTATGTACTGTACTGTTCCTATAGGACAGCCACAAAGAAACAATCATTTACTGTGGTGGATGGGTCTGCTCTGCCAGTCAGACAGGGGTTAGTAACAAATTCACCTAAGGACTTACTAACAGTCATTTAAGAAGGCTGCTAATAAAGACACCACATTTTAGGTGACAGGGAATTCAGGTGGCTCATTTAATCTGTATTCCATTTTCAACAGGTTTACCATGGGGTCTGGATGCTTGGCTGGTACGAGAAGCCATCATACTGGATGAGGACAGATCCTGTGACTCAGATTTTTTGCTTTATACACTTGTGGTTGTAGTCACCTATGCCTTTCCTGTCATCACTCTGGCATACACCCTTTGCCTTTACCTCACAGCTGTTATGATTGTGGGTGCGGCTACAGTACTCTACTGGCTGTGCTGTGATGATGGTATTAGTAATGATGTGGGCATTATTACCTACATGAGAGATTCAGAGAGCCCAATGTTAGACTCAGATGGCAACTGGCAGAGTATGAAAAGTGATGAACTTAGTGATTCACATCAAACATCCTATTTCAAAACTTAAATTTTGACTTCCTAAGACTCTTAATGCAGCTCACTTGATTCTGACATCATTTTGTCGTAAATAACTCTCTTCTGACCAATGCTCTCCCAACAATCACATGGGACCCATGGGGCTGTGGGGTTCTCCAATAGATGAAACACACTAGATGAATGGCTTATGACAGAAATGAATGCTAGAATCAAGAGAAGCACACTATGGTATAGGTATACATTAAAATGATGCCCAGTTTCCTCTCAAGGAATCTCAGTACTGGGGTTCCGCATAGTACAGTTAATATCTTCTGTTGAAAGGAAGTTAAATAAAATGCCAAAACCAACTAATTACATCTCTGCAGCTACTAGAAGCTGTTGGGAAAAAAGAAATCTCAGATATGTAATAAGACAATGTAATAATTAAAATATAGATCATCATACAAGTTTACATTCTTTAAATGAACATCAATAATGCAAAATACTGTACAATCAATCCTTCTCCTCCTCATAGTGCCTCTTACAGTCCACATCATAAGTTTTCCGTAAGAACCCACATACACTCTCTTGCACACTATCCACCTGATCAGGAGGACAGTAATCATCTAAACTAGAGCGTGCAATGGTTACTAAGGTTGGTGAGGGCAAAGCGGAAATCAACTGACTGAATGACTTAACCATGGCATCTATTTCATCACTGGAAGATACGTGGTGTGGCAGTTGGTGTTTCTCATCATCCCAGGTACAGCCAGCATCATGTACTAAGTCCCAGTCAACTTTGTTGCCATATACACTAGTTAGGTCCTTTATCAAATCTACCACACACTCCCTTTTCTCCTTACCTATAATGCTTTCACAAATAGTGGTCACTTCCTTCAGTATTATCTCAGGGTCCCTTAGCTCCTGTATGCATGTGAATATGTTTTTGAGTGTTGTTATTTGAGCGCACCTGTTCTGTAACAGCATATTCAGTGACTCTTCATCCTCACACTCCTTAAACTCAAAACCATACGCTGTCCTTAGCCTGCTGTACATGTTTACTTGTTCATGCATGCATATAAAAGGGTTCATGGTTGTAAAAAAATCCAAATCAACATCTAATACAAAGTGCTTATTATGTTCCTCAATTAAGTGCACAATACCTTCAACCAGTGTGCCTGGTGATGTACTGTCCATTGTGATTACTGTCAGACTTAATTCCTTAGCATCATCCAATTCACTGGCTTTACAATACAGCATTTCACCCACAAAGTACAGAAGGGAGCTTGACACCCTAATATCATCTGTACCTATCCTCTTTCCAATTAGAAACTTGTAACTACCATCCTCAATCTGATTAGACCACGGAGGCTTCACCCAGACAATGGTGGAAATCTGGCCGGCATATGCAGCAACCAGCAACCAGTTCTCGATGCTCAACTTGCTCTGTACAAGGGGAACATCAAATACCTCCGAAGCTTTAAGTTCAGGGGGAAGTAAGAGGTCTGGGTGGGAGTCAAAATGGATGATGAGGTTGTGTGTGAAGGGGAGATGCTTTGAGCCAATAGCCCTCAAGATGTGGTAGAGGACGTCATTATGATCTTCAACTATGTGCACGGGAAGCTTCTTGTATTTCCTCAGGGTAGTCATGTTGCACCTGAAGAAGAAGAAGGATTACACCTATACTTATTGACTGCACAAGTCATTACTCCACTAACCCTCTCGCTCAGGACAACTCTAACATTCTATCCCTGCTAGAGACAAGGCTTCATTCAGGTGAGAGTGAGACATTAGAGCCTGAGTGTTAATCTTGTCATCGTTAACCCTCTCATCAACAGCCATGCTGCAAGAAGACGAAATATAGTGTATTTTAAGTGGTTTTCGAGATTTCATAACACTTTTTTCTCTGTGAGATGTTCTGCATGTTACATACTGCCGTCCTCTTGTACATTATTGATGAAATCTATGATGATTCATTTCACTTATAAAAGTTCCATCATGCTTGCAAGCATCAGCCTTGGTCACCTAGTGGCAGCTCTCCATGCTATTCAATTTCTAACAGCCTCTCAATTCAGTCCCCTATACCTGAGGTCACACTTGATGACCTCATCCCAGGTCTTCTTTAGTCTGCCTCTTGCAACTCTAACCACAATATTCATACTTCTCACCCTCTGCACCTAGATGTCATCCATCCTCCATTCTCTCCATGAAAAACACAGAAGACAATGTTAAGGTGTAATATGCCAAACAAATCACTAAGAGGTGCTCTACAACTTCCTTATGCCCAAACTATGTGATACAGGAAATCAATGTGGTCTTCAACTTAAGTGCACATGCAGTTTCTAGTACTTCTTTGGAGTGGCCATGCTGTAAGAGGAAGAAGGCTCTAAATATATATCAATGTGTATTCCAGAGACCTGAATGATTAGTGAATGAGAGTGTGGCCCATTTAATTAGCCAAAGTTCTGATTAGTTCTCCTTTAATCAGGTTATTTCTTGCCCTCTGGACCCTACATCACCCCATCCATATGTGTGAAAAGAGGTCTAAACGATGACAATGACAAAGACGATGACATTCATGAACAACTTCTACCATCAGCTTAGGTATTGACATGGAGCCTACACGAGATGATACCATGCATCATGGGTAGAGCAGCTGCAGCATGCAACTGGGAGCCAAACCTCCTCATACTTCCCCACATCTCACTGTGGGAAGCACTCTGGTGTGACCCTGATGGGATACTATCTACCATAAAGGGGTGCTAGATT
This sequence comes from Birgus latro, assembly GCA_018397915.1. Lineage (NCBI taxonomy): Eukaryota > Metazoa > Arthropoda > Malacostraca > Decapoda > Coenobitidae > Birgus > Birgus latro. Next base: position 98,536 of record JAGKTI010000099.1, read on the forward strand.
TTTAGAGTGTATGTGCTGTACTATAGCTGTAAGATGGCCCCACAGAAGCAGTTGCTTTCATGTGGTTGATAGTTGATGGGTCTGCTCAGCCAGACAGTCTAGGGTTAATCAACAACAAAAATAACTACTACTTCTTGCTAAACAAGCATTTGGAGGTAACAGGAATACAAAGAAAAATAGGTGTATCATCTGAGGGAAGGAATTAAGACAGATAACCAAGAGTAAAAGGAAGAGGAAAGCTTATACTCTATTTATGTGTGTAACATTCTACATGACAAAAAAAAACACATCACCTCTTGGACTCAAACTGTTGCACATAAACCACAGAACGGTCCAACCCAAGAGCCCTACCACCAGATCACCAGACATCTAAAGGAGTTATATCTGCCATATTATTTCCACACTTGGGGATAACACAAGAATGGCTACTCTTGTCACCAGTAAGTTAAATGACAATAAACTCTGAAGGACAGCATTAGAGTACTATTCATAAAATCTCATAATTTTAGACAGTTAAGTTGGTCATGAAGTTTGATACACTGCTCATGAAATTTTAAAGTTTTGATCTACTTATCACCAGATGCCTTAATATGACATGAGGTTCGTTTTCGTTTTCGTTTTTGAAGGCTCCAACATGCTTGCATGTGTCGGCCTTGGTCACCTAATGGCGGCTCTCCACGCTGCTCGATCTCTGGCAGCCTCCCTATTCAGTCCCTTAACCCTTAAGTCACATTTAATGACCTCGTCCCATGTCTTTCTCGGTCTACCCCTCCCAACCCCTCTCCCAGTATTAACACTTCTCACCCTCTGTACCCAATTATCATCCCCCATCCTCTCCACATGTCCAAACCACCTCAGCCTACCTCTCCTCATCACAACACCAATACAGTCCAGTCCCATCCTACCTCTCAACTCTTCTATCGTAAACCCAGCCCCCCCCAGGCCTTGCACGCAGGGACGCACTGCACATCCACCTAATCATTGTCATTTCTGTACGTTTAAACCTGCGAATATCTTCTTCCTTTACTGCCCAGGTCTCACTACCATACAGCATCACACTCCTCTCCACATGTCCAAACCACCTCAGCCTACCTCTCCTCATCACAACACCAATACAGTCCAGTCCCATCCTACCTCTCAACTCTTCTATCGTAAACCCAGCCCCCCCAGGCCTTGCACGCAGGGACGCACTGCACATCCACCTAATCATTGTCATTTCTGTACGTTTAAACCTGCGAATATCTTCTTCCTTTACTGCCCAGGTCTCACTACCATACAGCATCACACTCCTAACACATGCTGCATACAAAGACCCCTTAGCACGTAAGGAGAGTCCTCTCAATGTCAGGAGAGGCAACAGCTCCCTGAACTTCTTCCAACCACTTCTCACTCTAGCAACCGAGCTAACTCCAGCCCCACCTCTGGCACATAACATGTCTCCCAGATAACAAAACTCCTCCACACACTCAAGAGACTCACCTGCAAGTTCAACCCTCTCAAGCCTAACAATCTCCACCTGCTCTCCCCGACACACCGCACACATGAAATCAGCATTATCTCGCAGTCTACCTCTAATACCACTACATCTCTTGTGCACCCATCTATCACAAACACTGCACAAGATGGAATTACTTCCCACACCCATGTGGCAAATTGCACATGGCCACTCTCCCTCTCCTCTGATTGTACCGCCACCAAACCAAGATATCATCACTTTTGTTTTATCTGCATTTACCCTTCAGCCCTTGTACCCCATACCATCTCTCCACTTCTTAAATCTTTCCTCAGCCTCCCCTCATTCTCAGCAATCAACACCAAATCATCAGCATACAACATCTCCCATGGGAGTCCATCTCTGAAGTCACGTGAGAGGGCTTCAAGCACCATGATAAACAACAAGGGACTCAAAACTGACCCCTGATGCACACCAACATTCACGGGAAACTCATCACTCAAAGCTCCATTCACCCTTACCTGAGTGTGAGCACCCACGTACATGGCCATAACCACCCTAACCAGCCACTCTTCCAACCCTAGCTTTCTCATTGCCCACTTCACCACCTCTCTAGGGACTCTGTCAAAGGCCTTTTCCAAATCAACAAAAACAAAATACAATTCCCTTTTCTTGCCAATATATTTTTCCTGAAGCTGTCGAACAATGAATATGGCATCAGTGGTCCCCCTGCCTGGCATAAACCCAAACTGCATCTCATTGATATTCACTCTTTCTCTAATCATACCTTCTAGAACTCTCTCCATTACTTTCATTATCTGATCTAAGAGCTTTATACCTCTGTAATTTCCCCTTTCCAGGGCATCACCCTTCCCTTTGTACACATTTACAATTACACTCTTCAGCCAATCATCTGGGACAACACACTCATATATAATC
>JAGKTI010000099.1:105613-123597 GCA_018397915.1 Birgus latro
TCATTCGTTCCTTAAGCACCATGTCACAAATCAACAGTTTGTGCTGCTGCACACACTCCTCGCTTCCTATAACTTTAACATCCCTCACTAATCTCCTATCAACCCTCCTGACCAGAAAATAATCTATCTGACTACTATTTCCCCCGGACTCGTACGTAATCAATCTACTCACTCTTTTTCTAAAATGTGTGTTGCGCACAATCATGTCCATAGCCTCCCCAAACTCGAGTATTCTTTCCCCTTCCACATTCCTCACACCATATGCACATCCTCCATGGACTCCTTCATAACCTTGAGCTGCTTCACCAACATGACCATTTAAATCCCCTCCCAGAACCACTACCTCATCATCACCCATACCACTTACTACACGTATGTGGTATGGGTGATGATGAGGTGGTCACAACAAATTGCCTGCATGTCACAATGTTCTTTGTTATCAGAATCCCTCCCAAAAACTCACTCCCACATCTCTCATATACCTCTCCACCTCGTCCCTCCATCTCATCCTCAGTTTCCCCCCTTTCCCTTCCCCCTCCATCAAAATCAAATACACTCTCCTAGTCAGTCTCTCATTCCTCATCCTCTTCACATTTAAAAACAGCATTTGAAGAATTTACAATGCATGCCAAGAAAAGTCATCTGCAATTCCTCTGCCTCTTACTAAAATCTCAAGATATCAGTAAGTGTTAATATTCATAAGAAGTCCCATGATCTTTTTACTTTAACTGGGCCTGAAACTGCCATCTCCCTATCTTTTATGCTGAGTTGATTAAATTCTAGAATATGATGCTAGTCACAACTGAGAGCTATGGTAAGGGTGTATCATAGCGGTATCACATTCCTCCAATAAGCTACATAAAAATAGGCTGCAAAAAGATGAAAACCTGAGCCAAGTTATAGTAAAAGAGTGAAGTATGTGTTACTTGTCGAAATTAATACTTACTTCATGAGGATGCCTTCATGTGGTGGCAGCAATTTAGCTGGGAGGCTCTAATGCCTGGTTACACAAACGTCTCTTGACACCTTTCCTGTCTTCTGAAGGTGGATGGTGGTAACTTCAGCCTGCAGGTCATTGGGCTGGCATTCAGATCAGCCTGTGAATGCAACAACATTAAAAATATGTACTGCATATGGGCCAACAATATTTTAATGCTATTTAGTTGTGGTATGAAGTAACTGAAGTAAAAGTGCCTTGATAAATAAAAATTTTGGTAAGTCAAAATGGCCACAAGTTCATAGGCTATTACTGATCACACAAGTCAAAATGGCTAGCACTCCATGTGTCTTGATTTATCAAAGCTTTTAGTTTACATTCAGGGGTTGAATCTGGCCCACCAACCACCAAGTAAGCAACCGCTCCAGTGGGACCATCCTACAGGTACACCATGTAGGGATCCAGCACCCTCTTGCAGCAGACAGAGCCTCACTAGTGTCAGATCAGGGTCCTTCCCATGGTAAGGTGTTGGGGGTTTGTTTGGCTTCTGTGTGGACACTGCAGCTGCATTACTCCACCCAGGGTACACAGTAACACCACACATAGGCTCCTCATCAGGACCACTGTATAATGAAATAAGGATAAATTAAACAAAAATGTCATTACTTATTGTCCAATACGCCCACGTCCTTCAAGGTATTCCATTTCGTCATTTTCATTTTTTTGCAGGTGAGTATAAACCATCACAAATACACAAACTTAAGGTGTATTTTGGGATACTGGTAATTTAACAAACTTGCTATGGTAAATACTTAAAAAAAAATTAAATAGTTGTGTGGAAAGTGAAAAGTGTGCACGTTAGGGGTAGGGTTGTGAAAGGCACCCAAAAAATGAACTGGGATGAAGCCACTGAGTGTAACCTCAAGGATAAAGGACTGAATAGGGAGGCTGCCAAAGATCGAGGAGCATGGAGAGCCACCATTAGGTGACCAAGGCCAAATGCACGCAAGCATGCTGGAACCTTTATAAACAATATGATACAATTCTAATGTCTGTTGGTTTGGGGGCTCTACAATGGGTTTTAGACCACTACATACTTGAAGTATGGCTGTGGGAGCTCTTTCTATAATGGTTTCAATATTTTGTTGATATTCGTTTCTTGCAGGCATTTATATGACTTATGTTCCTTAGCGCTGTTACAGAAGTGGAATACTGTACTGTAAAATTATCTGACAGTAACCAGCAAAAAATATTTAAAAATAATTTGGGAGTCCTACGTGTATCAGATGACTTTTTAAAACCCTTAATGGACGGAATGCCAAATAAATTAATGTGGCAGTAGCAAAACACATACATCCTAAAACTTAATAGCAACTTCCTACTTCTCACAGGACAAAACATGAGGTAAACATACACTTTACTTGCGGCAGTAGGAGGACCTTATCACCTCAATGCCCATTCCTCTTGTTTGTTTTCTGTATTTTTCTTACTATTTTCAGGGTGGTAATTACCTTTTCCTACTGAAAAATTTCCCACTGTTTTTATCATTACGTTCCATAAGCCATACCTACAACTGTCTGCCTTACTCAACATAATCAAAGGTGGTTTTTGTTTCCCAACTGGGTGCTAGGCTAGGTGAGGTTAGGCTGAATCAGATTGGGTCAGATTAGATTAGATTAAATTATTAGGTACAGTTATGCTAGGTTGGGTCAGATTAGCTTAAACACTGAGGTTAGGGCAGCCCCTTCTGCCATTACCCTGATGAGTCAGACAAGATGACACAGTGGAACAGTGCTAAAAACATTGGAGAAACAGATTTGCAAGAAACGTTCATTTACCATCCCAGAAATAATCAGAAAACTATAAAAGACTATTAGGAAGAAGAACTGATTTGGTAAGGCGCTTCTACTGTTTCAAATAAAGCGTATGTTTACCAAAAGTGGAATAAAGCGGCCTAGCAATAACAAGAATACAATAGATATGCCACAGCTTATCACCTCCTGATGGAATTACTACCCCAGAAACTATTTACAACCTATTTTTGAAGTAGTACCGCAGTTCCAACCCCAGGCTCATCTGAACATGAACCTGGTAGTAGGCTACAGGCTGAACATGCCTTCCTTCTGCAGTCCACTATCCCCCTCTCGTGGCACAGGCATCGTAACTGAGGGTAATTTGTACTACCAGCCAGTGGAGCAGCCTGATTATATTGGTGCCACCACATGAAGGCATCCCTCGACTTCTTCTATCTATCTATCTATTGCCAGACACCATAATCCCGTAAGGGGTGGTCATTTGACTTTGAGTTATTTTTTTTTACGGGGAGGGGCACTAACCCTCCACCAACCCACTTGTTGACACGTAGGGAGCACGTATGGTTTGGTTATATGGTTACCACCCAGCGTTGTAAATGGTTTCTTGGCTTACAGGAAACCATTTGGCTTGTCACTCAATGTAATGCCACCTGTAAAGGAAAGAAAAGCAATAAGAAGTGACAGGAAAGATGGGAGAAATAGGAAGAAAGGAGGGCAGGCACAGAAAAAGAATGATAAAGGCTAAGGAAGAAGTAGGCAGCACTACATCAAGTGAGTGGATGATGGTCGCCACCACCTACCACCTACCTCGACTTCTTAAAACGTGGAAAGCCACTTGTCCCCTGAATAAAATCACCTGGATGTTTTCATAACAAAACAGTGAGTAATGATTAAAAGTCCTCTAGCGTAAACACTAACTTAAATGGGCAGTATTTAATAGTCCCACAAGAAAAACATCAACCATTTAGTTCTTCCAGCCACCAGACGACATTATTCAGGCCAAAAGCGAATTCCATTTAGGTCCAGGGTTTCATTCAGACTTACCATCGCCACTATAAGGCCTGGAAGTGAACAAAAACATGAATAATAAAGAGACAAACATGATTTCCGACCTTGATTTAAGTTACCTGAAGTTCGGGATGGTCAGCCTCGAAGTCATAGTAGAAACCACAAACCCTTTAAAAAATTACCCACACTAATTAGAATACATAACAATAAATATTCTGGTCAAAGCTTGGTATGTTTGTTGAAATAAGTAGAGGAGATAACAGCAAATTATTTTAAAAGGAAGATAGAATTTTTAATAATGGTTTAGAGGAAGGTATGGAAAAATGTTGGAACTCTTTGCGACATCGACAAAACATATCACAGCTGACGAGGGTGGTGGCCTGTGGACCTTCGCATAATTTCACTCACCACAAACCCTGGCGAGGATTTACCGCCCTTACATCTACCGTGGCGATGAGTGAGGGGCGTGATGGCGACGAGGACGTGCTGGGCGATTACTGGATCACGTCCTGGGAGCAACAAACGGCACAAGAACTGGAGAGTGAGCCTGATCGCCAGCAGCACCTTCATGCCGAGGCGGACGCTGCCAATGAGAAAATGTGGGCGCTGTTCCAGAGTGCAGCCCAGTGCGTGGCCATTATGTATAAAGGTGATGATGGAGGAGATTTTGATGTGTCTTTTATATATAAGTTAGCGCCATATTGGTTTACGTAAAGGCTTTTATTGACCCCGTGAGTATGCTGAGCTAAACCCTTATTATTGGTAAGCATTATCATTTTGGTGCTGGAGAGGGACACCTTCACGTGGTGGTACCGATATAACTAGGCATCTTCTCTAAGCTCTGACTAGTTATACAAATACCCTTCAGCTTCCTCCATATCCCCAAAAGGAAGATGGTGGGCTGCAGGTGAGGGGCAACTCAGGCCTTCAGTCTACAGGGTTCACATTCAGGTGAACCTGGGGCTACAACCACTACTGCTATTTTTGTTCATTAGGAAAATAGCACCATGATGTATATATAGGTGCTGATGGATGGGTTATTATATGATTATTATACATTATAGTGCCATAATATTAGACTTACATTCCTTTTTATCCACCTCATACGCAGTCTGACCAAACCCATATGTGGGATAGCATTTTAGTTTTGTTTGCCATACCTTGTTTCACAAGATATCATTAATAATTTGCTTTCTTAAGATTTCTTCTCTGGTTTTTCATTTGAAAATTGTTCCAAGGTGATTAATAGATTCTGAAAATGAGTTAGCCTAGGTGCCATTTACAGTAGAAAAGAATGAGATAACTGAACAAGTCACACAAAAGCATGAGATAAAACAAATTTAAAAGCAAAAATAAGTGAGAGTGGACTTGTAAAGGCTTACAAGTACACTCAGTGCTTAATTTATGAGTGAAGAAAACAAATGCTAGGATTGAATATGGTGATGATCATGGTTAGGTAAGGTCCAGTTGGGGTTGTATTGGTCAGTGTACCTGTTATGAGATCAGCATTTTAATAATGCTGACATTTGGCGATATGGAGAGGATGGATAAAGAGAGACTGACTTGAGTTTATGTGAATGAGGTGGGAGGGCAGGTAAGTGGCAGAAAGGAGGATGACTGGGAAGCAGTTTGCTCTTAGCCAGTCTTTACAGGATTAAGGCATTTGGCAGTATATGTACAGAAAAAAAAACAAAATCTATGCAAAGATGCATTCTTGAGGCCACTTTAACAAAACTGTGATTATATTCTTGTGTGTAATTTAGCACATTGGAAAATTTTAGGATGTAGTTGCTGTGTAACCACACTATATTGTTTTCTTTAACCTGACAAAGATCCAAAACCTCTTTTTGTTCAATTGGAAGCCAAGTGTAGTCATGTTGGAGGGCTGATATGCCAAGGAGACTCACTCATGTTTCACAACTGAGGCTCATCATATTTCTTGCCACCACTGGGGGTAGGGGGTTTTTCAAGAATTCTCCCCCAGTATCCCTGCTTGTCATAAGAGGCGACTAAAAGGGTTGGTGGTGGGTTAGTGCCCCACCCCGTAAAAACAACTAACTTGTAGAAGGAGGCTGTAGCACGGGCCGAACAGGGTAGTACTCCCGAGGGGAATGGAATGCTTGTGATAGGGAGAGCTGGAGCTCCTTTCACTAGCTACCTAATCATCCTCCTTTGCTGACCTTTTCAGTGTGACAGTAACATGGAGAGTAGACCAGCATACTCTCCCAATCATTTCCTCTAACTATCCTATGCACTACACCACATGTGCTTTACATATCACACAACGTACCCCACTACGTTACAGGGGTTGACGCCAGCAAGGGCATGCGGCCAGAAAACTTTGCCCCCGCTACCTAGTGGCGGACTTTGGGGGGAGGCTTGACTGGGGTTCCGCCGGCACAGATCATGGGTCCGGGGCGAGATGGGGCTCGAACCTGTGCTAGAGGGTACAGGGCATTGCGGTTCCCAGGCTGCCGCTTCCGCTCATTAGAGAGGGGCCCGAACCTGGGAGTAGCGCCCCAGGAGGCTGCCCTATCAGTGGGTGTATAATGGCGGGGCAGTTGCAGTGCCAAGCCGCGCTTGGAGGGTGTCCCTGCAGGTGTCCTGGCAGGGTGCCCCGAGACCACTACCACAGCCACTAGTAAGCTGGTGGGCTAGGGGTCCCAGATCCAATGCCTGGACCTGGGTCTATGCAATGGGTCGGGCCTTTGGAATGTTTACCCCCCTTTATCTTACTGACTATGACTATGAACAAAAACAAGCCATGTAGTAAGTGGTATGGGTGATGATGAGGTAGTGGTTCTGGGAGGGGATTTAAATGGTCATGTTGGTGAAGCAGCTCAAGGTTATGAAGGAGTCCATGGAGGATGTGCATATGGTGTGAGGAATGCGGTAGGGGAAAGAATACTCGAGTTTGGGGAGGCTATGGACATGATTGTGTGCAACACACATTTTAGAAAAAGAGTGAGTAGATTGATTATGTACGAGTCTGGGGGAAATAGTAGCCAGATAGATTATTTTCTGGTAAGGAGGGTTGATAGGAGATTAGTGAGGGATGTTAAAGTTATAGGAAGCGAGGAGTGTGTTCAGCAGCACAAACTGTTGATTTGTGACATGGTGCTTAAGGAACGAGTGATGAGAAGGATGACATATGTACCTAGGAGGAAAATATGGAAGCTGAGAAACCAATCAGTAAGGGATGCCTTTTATAGTGAGATGAGGAGAGTGGTGGCTGAACAGGAAGCCAAAGATAGAGACGTTAATGAACAATATGGAGCCCTTAAGAACAACCTCTTGAGAGTTACCGATGCAGTATGCGGTTGGACAAGAGGCCCACCAAGACATAAAGTAACTTGGTGGTGGGATGAGGGTGTAGAAGCCGCAGTTAAGGAGAAGAGAAGGCTTTTCCGGGAATGGAAGAAGGGTGGTAACAGGGAGGAGTACTTGGCTGCCAAGCGCAGGGCTAGAAGAGAGGTATACAGGGCAAAGTCTGAGTCACAGAGACTTTTACTTGATAATCTAAATCATGAAGGAAGGAAAAATATGGTTTTTAGGGTGACAAATCAGATGAAGAGAGATAATCGGGACATTGTAGGCGAGCAGTGTGTGAAGAATGATGAAGGAAGGGTAGTGGTTAACAGTGAGGATATTAAAGATGCATGGAGAGAGCATTATAGCCGGTTGTTGAATGAGGAGTTTGATTGGGATAGGGAAGGTTTGGAGCCACCTGATCCAGTGTTTGGCCCTTGGCCTTTGATTGACGCTGCTACTGTGAGTGAGGCAATAGGCAGGATGCGGGTGGGGAAGGCGGCAGGTGTGTCTGGGTTGACTGCCGAAATGTTGAAGGCCTCAGGAGATACTGGGGTGAGGTTAGTCACTGACCTGATAAATATGATTATATATGAGTGTGTTGTCCCAGATGATTGGCTGAAGAGTGTAATTGTAAATGTGTACAACGGGAAGGGTGATGCCCTGGAAAGGGGAAATTACAGAGGTATAAAGCTCTTAGATCAGATAATGAAAGTAATGGAGAGAGTTCTAGAAGGTATGATTAGAGAAAGAGTGAATATCAATGAGATGCAGTTTGGGTTTATGCCAGGCAGGGGGACCACTGATGCCATATTCATTGTTCGACAGCTTCAGGAAAAATATATTGGCAAGAAAAGGGAATTGTATTTTGTTTTTGTTGATTTGGAAAAGGCCTTTGACTGAGTCCCTAGAGAGGTGGTGAAGTGGGCAATGAGAAAGCTAGGGTTGGAAGAGTGGCTGGTTAGGGTGGTTATGGCCATGTACGTGGGTGCTCACACTCAGGTAAGGGTGAATGGAGCTTTGAGTGATGAGTTTCCCGTGAATGTTGGTGTGCATCAGGGGTCAGTTTTGAGTCCCTTGTTGTTTATCATGGTGCTTGAAGCCCTCTCACGTGACTTCAGAGAGGGACTCCCATGGGAGATGTTGTATGCTGATGATTTGGTGTTGATTGCTGAGAATGAAGGGGAGGCTGAGGAAAGATTTAAGAAGTGGAGAGATGGTATGGGGCACAAGGGCTTAAGGGTAAATGCAGATAAAACAAAAGTGATGATATCTAGGGTTGGTGGCGGTACAATCAGAGGAGAGGGAGAGTGGCCATGTGCAGTTTGCCACATGGGTGTGGGAAGTAATTCCATCTTGTGCAGTGTTTGTGATAAGTGGGTGCACAAGAGATGTAGTGGTATTAGAGGTAGACTGCGAGATAATGCTGATTTCATGTGTGCGGTGTGTCGGGGAGAGCAGGAGGAGATTGTTAGGCGTGAGAGGGTTGAACTTGCAGGTGAGTCTCTTGAGTGTGTGGAGGAGTTTTGTTATTTGGGAGACATGTTATGTGCCGGAGGTGGGGCTGGAGTTAGCTCGGTTGCTAGGGTGAGAAGTGGTTGGAAGAAGTTCAGGGAGCTGTTGCCTCTCCTGACATTGAGAGGACTCTCCTTACGTGCTAAGGGGTCTTTGTATGCAGCATGTGTTAGGAGTGTGATGCTGTATGGTAGTGAGACCTGGGCAGTAAAGGAAGAAGATATTCGCAGGTTTAAACGTACAGAAATGACAATGATTAGGTGGATGTGCAGTGCGTCCCTGCGTGCAAGGCCTGGGGGGGCTGGGTTTACGATAGAAGAGTTGAGAGGTAGGATGGGACTGGAGTGTATTGGTGTTGTGATGAGGAGAGGTAGGCTGAGGTGGTTTGGACATGTGGAGAGGATGGGGGATGATAATTGGGTACAGAGGGTGAGAAGTGTTAATATTGGGGGAGGGGTTGGGAGGGGTGGGACGAGGTCATTAAATGTGACTTAAGGGTTAAGGGACTGAATAGGGAGGCTGCCAGAGATCGAGCAGCGTGGAGAGCCGCCATTAGGTGACCAAGGCCGACACATGCAAGCATGTTGGAGTCTTCAAAAACGAAACGAAACAAAACGATAGTGGCCTAGTTCCTTCAGATAAAAACTGACGTACCATTACTTTAACCATGATTGTATATTTCAGGTGCAGCTGACAGGCACAATTCAATGTGGGTACCCTTTCAAACAGCAGCAGGTCACATCACTGCCCTATATAAAGGTGAGACAGGACAAACACATGTGGAGTGACTTGAGAATGTGAGGCTGACCAGGAGACTGTATGTAAGTGAGCTGGAGGGGGAGACCCAAGTGAGAGGGGGGTGTGAGTTGGAGGGAGGATGCTAAAGGGCAGAGGACAGGGTGACATGGAGCCATTTTGTCACTGGCCACCCCTTATAAGATTAAGGCATCTGATTCTGGATCCAATAGATAGGAAGCTAGGACTAAAACATAACAGATACCCTCATCATCACTACCATCATTTTCTGTTGATAGTACAGTAGATGAGAATTCTTAGATGGTATGGCTATGTGAAAATATTGGATGCATATAGGGTGAGGACATTACCTCACTCCACTTTAAAGTTGGGAAAAAAAAGTGTCAGGATGATGATGGTGATGATAGAGACCAAATATTAGAAAGAATTGGCTAAGAGGCTGGATTTGTTTAACCTACAGAAAATATTGGATCAGAGGCAGAATGGTGATGAAATGTTAAACGTTTTTATAGGAAAAGTTTGGCTAGGAGGTAAGATGATAATAGTGATGTTAAAAGAGACTTATTACATGGAAGAATTGGCTAAGTGATTGGATGATGATGATAAAAGAGACTTGTTTATAGGAAATTTAAGCTAAGGTCCTCTGCATACAATCCCAGATGCTGTAGAGTCAGTGCATCATAGCAGTGAGATCACTGTTCAGGCAGGGTATGAGCTTCTGTACAGAAAAAGTAGGCTAATATCCTCTCATCGTACAATCCCAGATGCTGTGGAATCAGTGCGTCGCAGTGGTGAGATTGGGGTACAGGCTGGTTATCAACGTCGCACCAGAGAGATTCTGAACTGGGCACGACGGCGGCGACACATCCGGCGCGAGGAGCTGCTGGCATTCCTGGCAGGCAAGACTCCACCACACCGTCCCGCTCATCTGAGGTTAGACGCCACCTTAAATTTAGTACAGTCATGATTCCCATATTCTTGTCCTAAAATATTTCCCGTGTACAGTCCACCATCCTTCTTTCAGAGAATAGGAAGGAAGCTGAGGGATGTTTGTATGACCAGACAACGAATTTTCCTGGTCCTCTTAAGGACCACATACAGGCAGCCCATGTTATTTGTAAATTGGTCTAAATTGTCAGCATTTACATTCAATTCCTACTGTAAATGGGGGGAAGACTGGACTAGAAATGAAGCTTAAAAGTTTTTTTTTTTTTTTTTTTTTTTTTTAATGGGTGTCTTATTTGCAAAGAAAGATATAAGAAAGGTTTACTTATGATCAGACCTGCACATTTAACTTTGGTAAACGTTCACAGGGGTTCCCCACGTACTCGTATCTCACTGGAGCGTATGAGCCCTCGTCTGCCCAGCCCTCACCACCACACCCACCCCCATGCCCACAACCCAGAGCCCGACCTTAACACCTTCAGGGAAGCACTTGGCATTTCAGGTACGACTTGCTTTCACACATATGGACCTGATATTAAACTAAAGAAATGAAAGTGTAAGCATACCCCTATTTTTTTTTTGTTTTTTGTGGAATGCCTACTGGTATAGTAGTACTGTAGTACTAGTAGTAATAGTAGCAGTGGTAGTTTAAGTAGTGGTGGTGGTATTACTATCCCCTCCCTGCCATTTTTAGCTGCAGTCATAAAGGTTAGGATGATAGTGATGATGATGATGAATTTTTCTGTAGATCAGCTCAATCTACCATAGCTATGTGTTTGTACAGCACTGAAAAATGATCAGGATGATGATTTTTTTTTTTTTTTTTTTTTTTTTTTTTTTTTTTTGCAAGTCAGCACGGTCTCGGTATTTGACACAGGTATAAGGATTGTTTCTCCTTTAGGTCAGCCAAATCTTAGTGTTTGTCTGGTACTGGCATGATGATTTTTCTCCTGCAGCCCAGCACAGTGTAGGTGTTCATTTGGCACCAGTATGATGATGATTTTGTGTAGGTCAGCCCATGATGTCCTCAAAAAATGGTCACAATGATGCTGGTGGTGATTGTGGTGGTACCAGTATTATTTCCCAAGTAGGTCAGCCTAATTTACAGTAGATGTTCATCCAGCACCAGCGTACAAGGTCTTGATGATGATGTTGAGAATGATTAATTATTTCTTCTGTTGGTCAGACCATTTTTGACGTTCATGCATCACCAATGGAGAAAGTCAGGATGATGATAAATACAATGTTATTCCCTATGTAGGTGAGGCCATTTAAGGTGTTTATCCAGCATCAGTGGGAAAGGATGTCTGGATGATGATGATGATTACAGTAATATTTCCCCTGTAGGTCAAGCCAATCTAGGTGTTCGTCCGGCACCAGTTGGCTCACCCACATTGTCGTCACGGCGTCGCAACTCAGCCCACTTGCCAGAACTCCAGGCCTTCATATGCGACGAGTTCGCCCGGAATAAGCGGCCAGCTCCGTCATCCTCCCCCACCCACGACGTCACCATGGACTCCCCGCAGCACAAAAGGTCCCGCTACACCTAAGACACCACTGTAGATGTAGGTTTTTCAGTTCCAACCAATTTCAGTGTGCCTAAGAATCCAATGCAGAGAGTCCTCGTTGTAAGGTCCTTCCCAGCCTTTACGTTTTTCTTTGCCATAACCCTCGGTAAATAGCAGAGCAGTTTGTTATCATAGTTCCATTGCTATAGTTTTTATACCTTAACTTGTCCAAAATTCTTGTCCTTTTCCTACTTATTTCACATAACTTAGTGCCAGAAAAAGATAGTGCTGTAGCTCTGCTTCTTTTGATAGCACTTCTTTGTGACTAGCACTCTATTTTAGCATCCTTCTCTTGTTACATCCCAGTGTTTAGGATGAAGTAATGACAGTTTTAGGCCAGGTTAGAGTGAAAAGGATACATATACTCTTTTTTCAGTTTAAGTTTGTGGACAGTTACCATCCATATCTTAAATAATGAATTGTAACAAAAGTTAACACTAGAATGTCATAATAGTCACAAAGATGTGTTGCTCTAGAAAGTATGTAGAGTTGTATTATTATCTTTTTTCACCCCTGAGCTATGAGAAATAAGCTACAAATGGACAAAAAACTGGGTCAAGTTAAAGTAAAAAGATTATATCTACAGAGCCGATTCACCCATACCAGCAGATTCACAATACCAATTATATATAAATAAAAACTCCATATGATATTGAAGACATCCCCCTTCTTATAACTAGGACTTGCTGTACCGTACGTTAATTTTTATTTTTCCATGGTGTACAGTAACGGAAACCTGCTTCAAAGTAATGAATTAGCTCAAGTAAAAGCAGGTTAGAGATTGTGGTTTTGGGCTAGTATTGTAGGTGGCTTTGGATATTTTTTAACACTTGTTGTTTAGTGATTTATCATACATATTACATCTTGGTATTTTCTTGTATGTTTTAATGCAAAATACGGTATATTGGTATTTATTAAATAAAAAATACAGTATTCAACAGAGGATTTCCGTAGCACTTTGCCCTTCTCATTACAACACAGTATCTTGTATGCTATTGATGCAAGTATCTAACAACAACATCCACTCATATTGACTCACATAAATAGGAGCATAGGGGCCTGGGTCTAGGCTACTCAGTCCAGACATTAAGGCAACATTGACCCTCCTCACTTGCCGCTGAACAGCATTATCAATATTAAAAGATTAAAATAGCATACCATACTGCACGGGAGAATTTCAAGGTGTAATATGCAAAGTAAACCACTGAGGAGGAGGTGCTGTGAATCCTCCTAAGCCAGCTAGAATGCCTCCCTATAGATTACCCGTAAACAAAGCCGTGTGAAGACATTTGGACAGTGTGGTTTCCAATCCGATTGTATTGTGACATTTCTCCAATCTTACCCCGGTGGAGTATGTTAAGTATTATAAACCTCCTCAGTACGATAATGCCATCTCATGTTCATTCTTGATATCTTCAGACCGTTTCATTCAGCTGAGGAGAGACTTATGAAGCGGATTGGGTTAGATATTGCCTTCATTAACCTCTCTGCTTATAAGTTCTGTCCTGATTTGAATGGATTGTATGTAAGGAGAGGAAATAGAATTTAGAATACACTGTCAGACTGTTAAGCTCTTTAATCTGGTGCTGTATTCTTTACTTTATTCTTGCAGGCATCACATAATTTTATTCACTATAGGAGAGACTTTTTACGCAGGCGATTAAGTACAGCTTTTATCTACCCTTTTGGTGCTGTTGAGGGAAGCCTTCATGTGGTGGCACTGATATACCCTGGTGGCTCTATCACTTGGTTTTATGAATGTCACCCAACTACCTTCCTGTCTCCTAAAAGTAGATAGGAGAGGGGGGCAGCCGACCATCTTGTGGGTTTGCGTTTTAGATGACCGTAAGGCCACAAAAACAACCCTTCCACTTCATAGAGCCCCCTAAAAGCTAAATTGCAATGGATGGAAGAAACAGGAAGAAAGAAAGGAAGACAATAAGAGAATGATATACATGAAGGAAGAAGTAGGTGGCACTGGAGCAAGTGAGTGAATGATGGCTGATATCTTTTTTTGTATTTCATGGAGTTGAAAACTTTTGAAATTGGAGGGGTTTGATATAGCCTTCATTAACCTCTTCACTAAGTAGAGATCTCCCCTAAGCTGAGTAAAATCATGCACTAGAACACCTGTACTCTACCTTGGCCTAAAATTGCCATCTCTCCATTTGAATGCTGTACTGTAATAATAGATTAACTCTAGAACAAGCATTGTTCACAGAGAAGTGCTGTTGATAGGATGCAAAATCATAGCATTGTCTTTTTCTGCCACAGAGCTTTGAGAAAGGCTACAAAAGGATGAAAAGCAGGGCAAAGTTAGCATTTAAAAAGAGAATAGTGTCAAGAATGAAGTTAAAAAGACATGGATGGTGCTGAGGGGGTGACTACTTTCTATACTGTATTATTATCATGTATATAATGTGGAGTGAGGCTAATTTCAGTATCATAGAGCACAAATTGTATGAGAGTGTTCAGCTCAGTTTCGTTTGTATTGCACAGAGGGTCCTTGATTAATGTTGCTGCATTTTTTTTTTCTTAATTTATTTTTTTAACTAACCACTTGACTCCGGTGATCTGTCTGTTTACCTTCCTACCTATATTCTGCTTACCTTCCTACCTATATTCTGCTTACCTACCTACCTACATCCCAGCATACCTGCCTGCATACCTGCTCACCTGCCTGCGTACCTTCCAACCTGCCTGCATACCTTCCAACCTGCCTGCATACCTACCCACCCACCCACCTACTTGCCTACCTACCCACCCACCCACCTACTTGCCTACCTACCTCACTATGTATCTAACAAGCTTTAGCCAGATGCCTTAATCCTGGAAGAGGTGGCCACACATGAACCTCCTCTCTGTCACCCTTTCCTTTGCCATCCAACTGCCTTCTCTGCGACTCACACCCCCCTCTCCTGTACCTCTCCACCCCATCCTTCCATCTCTTTATTGGTCTCTCCAACCCCCTCATTGCTACTTTTTTATAGCTATAAAGCTTTGTTGATATCCCATATTTTACGGTAATAATTGTTTGGAATAAGTAATGGTGGTAGATGTCCCCAGCATAGATCAAGGACATTCTGTGTTGTATTCATAATAAATATTCTTTTGATGACATAGAAGGTGGTTCAAAAGTCTGGTATCACTTGTAGGGCAGTAGATTCTCATTAGAGTGGTAGCAGACATGTGAATAACCCTTTATTAATTACTGTATGTTTCTTGACCCCACACATCCGGATGCTGTCCCTTTTAGTTTATTCTTGCGACTGCCAGGTTATTTTATTCAATTTGGATAGGTTTCTCCTGCCTGAGGGGTTTATTAAGGCTTTATCAGACCCCTGCAGTTTGAAAAGGAAAAACCTGTTGTTGTGACATCAGGTTCAGTTGAGTGTGGACCCAATGGACTACAGTTTACCATCCTCCTACTGCAGTCCACCATCCTCCTCCTCCTAGGGACTGACAGTGGAGATGAGGGTTGTTAGTATATCTAGGCTGTTCCTCTGCCTGACTACATTGGTGACACCGTAATTTATGAAAGCATCCCTGGCCTACTTAAGGGGTCTGTTAAGGCTCTTCTTAACCCCTCAGTTCCAAAAGTTTACCCTAAGTTGAATAAAGTCTTGCAAAGTACCAATAATAATATTAAAAAGGCACCGTAAGGTGAAGGGTTGAAGTGCTCATTGTTAAAGCATAAATCCACATTGTTTAAGTAATGGCTACTCCATATTATTATGGGCAGTGTTATAAATGGCACTGCAGTCTTTGTAGCTCCTTTTTCATAGCAGTTTCTTATGCATAGTGCACCTCAGCATTCTCTTGTGTGTTATCTGTACAGTAAACCCTCTCTACATTGAACCTCATTAAACCAGACTTTGGCTATATCATGACTTTGACCCTGTCAGACAGCTTAGTTATTTATCAAACCAAGAGTTGAGACAGTGAGGAAAGATAGCTCCCAGACTGAATAAAAGGTAAATACAGAGTGATTCAGAAAAAGTGTAAGGATTTCACATATTATTCTGAGTGAATAACAACTCATATATTATTGAACTGGACCTTTGTTGAAAATAGACATCATGCCAGTTTCAGAACAGTGACTGGAACTAAATAACTCAGAACAAAATGGCTGTGAACTGTCCTGAATCACCACTTACACAAATTGCTTGTAATTCACGCTTTCGATATATGCACTGCCGCAGTTGAGGCATGTTTTGAGTTTGACCCCAAAGTTCTGCCCGACCTCTCTCAGGGTCACAGGTGTGACTTGCTGGACATAGTTGGTCACATTCAGCTTGATCTGGGCCAGTGTAGTGTAGCAGGGTTGTCAGCGAACACAGAGCCCTTGACAGCCTCCTACATCCAGAAGTCCACTGGGTTCAAGTCATGGCTGTGTGGCAACCACTCATGGGTGGTGCCAAGGGCAGTGAGGTGATCATTGAATAACTAATGCATATAGGCAGTGGTGTCATGTGCAGTGTGAGGTGGGGCCCCATCCTGCATGAACCAGACCATATGAAGCTGGCCTGCAGTGAGGGTTGCACGTAGGTCAGCGTGGAACAACCTGATGACCTCACAGTAACATTTGGCATTGATGGTGACAGTCTGACCACTTTTTATGAGCTAGTAGGGACCCAGAAGCCCATGCCTGGCATTGTAGGCCATAAAGGCAGTGACTTTTGGGCCTTCAGCTGCCTCTCTGTGAACTCTTCAAGTAGCTTAGAGCCCCAGAGTGACTTTTGGGCCCTTCAGCTGCCTCTCTGAGAACTCTTCAAGTAGCTTAGAGCCCCAGAAGTTGTTATGATTGTTGATGACACCATTAATGTGGAAGTGTGCTTCATCAGAGAATCAGATGTGGTTGATCCTGCCAGGGTTGCATTCCAGCTTGTTGCTGAGCCAGTCACATGACCTGCTTCCATTGCATGTCCTCAACTGTTAGTTTATGCCTCACAGATATGATGTAAGGGAATAGCTTGAGCTCCCTGGTCATAATATGTAACACACTTGAGAGGAAGAATCCCAGCTCTTCAGAGGAGTGATGGTAGGACTTCTTGGGGCTTAAGCTGAGTCACGTATGGCATCATTGTTTACGTGGTTCTTTGTTACTGCTGCTGGACGTTCATTGTTGCCCGTGTGCAGGCTGTGGACGGTACCTTTGCTCTCAGAGTACTTGACAATCCTCAGTATGATGTTGTCTTGAGGTACATCACATGTATGGTCATTGAACTCGCAGCAGAACCGACAGCAGACCGTGACATGGAGTTTGCTCTCATACCAGAATTCGACAATTTTTATTTTCTGCTCTGCTGTGAAAACTATTTTAGCTGGAGACTTGTACTTATGTCAAATGGAACCATCTCATTACTAAAACTTGAAAAGATAAAGGATGTAGTTTACAAAATACAGAAGTGACAGATGTTTGAAATCCTTACATTCATATGCCGACATAAATGAAATCGTGAGCCAGCCAAACAGTTTTCACTGCTATAATCCATTCATTCACTCTCTTTTAGTCCTTCTTTGCCTTCTTTGTCAGACATTGGTAAAGCATCTGGGTTTAGTGATATTTGGCAGCCCATTCTCCTCGAAGATGATGGTAAGGAAAGTGAGCAGCGCCTACTTGTCGTTTTCTCAGAAAGCCTTTGCTGCCTCAGTGTACATGGATATGTGTGTGTATTCCTTAGACAGCCTTTGATTGTTGTTTGCCATCCCAGTGGTTATGAGACGATGTTTTCAATGTTTTCCCATTTCTAGAGCTGTTTGGATCCCTGTACTTCTCTGCCACACATGCCTCTAATGCATGCAGCTTCCAGTCCCTTCTTCCCCATCTTGATTTGGAATTTTACCTCCTCTCCATCAGCCAGGGACTTCCCTTTTGGATGTTGGGTTTTATAATGGCTGACATGCAGACAAAGTACTCCCCATCTCGGTCACTTCTTGTGATGTAACCCTATCCTGCCTTGTAATTAATCCATTTGACCTTCCTGCCATAGCATTCCTTAGAGGGGATGTTTTGGTTCTCCATGGTGATAAAATCTGGAGAGAGCAGGGAGAGAGGTTTCTCCACTGCGGTGGCTGGGGCACGAGTTTTTGCATTGTAGTACTCTCACTTCCACAACATACAGACATATA
>JAGKTI010000099.1:133617-145621 GCA_018397915.1 Birgus latro
AGGGGGAGGCCGAGGATGAGATGGAGGGATGGAGTGGAGAGGTATATGAGAGAGGGGGGTGTGAGTTGGGAGCGTGGTAGTGAAATGGCAGGGGACAGAGTGACGTGGAGGCGATTTGTTTGTGGCCACCCCGTTCAGGATTGAGGCGTCTGGCGGAAGATAGATAGATACATACATATTGTTATGGCAGGTACCAGAAACATACAGAGGCGTGGTTAGATTATTAGAAAGTAATGAAAAGGGCACAATAAGGAAGAAATGTACCATATAGAGATCTGAGATGGGCTTGAAATAAGGAGTTTCAAGGCTTGGAGGTGGAGAGTTAGTGGTCTCCACCACCTGGGATTAACTCCTCGAGTAGGACCACATCTTTGAATCCCTCAAAGCCACCAGAAGCCACAGACACTGCATCATCATTGTCTGCAGAAACCAGCTCAGGCTTATGATAATGATAGTTTTTGGCCAAGTAATGCACCGTAACAGCAGGAGTGCAGATTTTCCATCTCGTAGTGATAACAAAAACTGCTATAACCAACTGTGCTATAACCAAGGGATCACTGTAATGCTATCAGGTGGAGCCAGGAATCCAGGGGCTTGATGGGTGAATGGATGGGAATTTTTGGTTAATATTTCATTCTAATTTCCCCCCCCCCCTCGTCTCGCTGGACCCTACCTCACCTTACCCCGAAAGGAAAGGAAATGATGATGATGATGAAATACTATCAAGTTTATGCCAGTCACCTACCTATGAATGTCAGGACGAGTTTTTTGTTTCATGTCTTGCTGTTTGGAGGATAACCCAATCATGTACCCTTATATTTCCTGGATTTTAGTACCCTGTCATTAGGCATGTACACCTCAAAAGATTACTCCTTTCCCCTCTACAACATTTACTTGGTTTCAGCATATGAATATGGTGAAGAAGGAGTTACAAGGGGTGGGATGCTTGAACACATTTACAATCAGTTCCCTGTCGTAACAAATTTGTTTATGTAAGATGAACTAGAGACTGTGGGAATTCTGCACTCTTCAATCTTTAAATGCATAAACCTAGTACATGATGTTCTGTAAGACCTTTTAGAAACTTCAGATTATTCTTGGTCTACATTTGAGCAAAAAATCCTGTAATCAATATGGATCCAGTCCTTGAGTGTAACAGAGCTAGAATTACTAATGACCTTAGGGAATAATTATGAGGTATTATTTTTGCCTTAAGATCATCAGTAACTGTAGCTCTGTATCAATTGAGAATGGAACCCATGTTGATAGCATTTTTTACTCAATATTAACCAGAGAATAGCAGCACTTGGTGTCTTAAAAATCTTGCTGGACACCATGTATAAGTCTCCTCTCATAAGCAAGATGTATTCTCATAGGAGGGAGAACACTAAGATTTTGCACTCTCCAGTCTTTATCCTTTGTGAAAAACAAGTCACAGTTATGAAAGGGATTTGCTCGTGCGTATTCAGATCTCACCCCTCTGTCGTACTGTATATACCTGAACTTCCTTGGCTGCATGCTATGGGAGTGAGACAATTACCTCCATTTATTGTAACTAATAATAATACAGTAAGTCCTTGTTATATTCTGCCTTTCTTTTAATGTCCTTTTTTGTCATTTAAGAACAGAGTAAAATACAGAAAGATGTATTTTGTATTGTTTCTACCTTCAAATTGTTTTTAGACTTGGGAGAGACTTTTTGAATTTGTGGGATTAGATACAGCCTTCATGAACTCATTCAGTATAAGAGATCTTTCCTAAACTGAATTGATTGTCCAGCAGTTGCAAAAATAACCTCAGATCCTTAGGTGGGAAGAGAGGTCTGGATGATGATGATGAGTAGCAACAAAAATACATAGTCTGGGCCAAGTTAAGGTGAACATAACATAGTTGTGTGGAAAAAATAATATAGTCCATCCCTGACATATAATGACATCTGCCTTTATTAACTCCTTCAATTTGAGGATGTAAGTTTTTAATATACTTTTACTACATGCAGATGGTTTATATGTCTTGGAATGCATCCTTGTCCCCCTCAGAGAAGGATGGTGGACTGCAGGAGAAGGAAAGTTTACCCTGCGGTCCACTGGGTTTACATTCAGATGACCCTAGGTTTTCTATTACTACTGCTGCTGCTACTACAACTATTGCTACTACTACTATTACTATTACCACTACCATACTACTGTTGCTACTATCAATTTTTCACAATTTACTGGGACAGTAATATGAAATTGATTTAATTTTTAAAATGTACCCTGATATATACTGTATATAAATAGCAAGGGCTTACTGTACTAACAACGCTGATGAGTTCTGGTGGCAACGCAAAGTATAATTTAAAATTACCTTGTTTTCTGTGTCAAACATTAAAAAAAATATATATATATATGTACAGTACTTTAAGCAACAGTGATACCTCTCTTTTTAGCCATGCCCTACAGGTGATTAATGTAAGGACATAGTTCATAAGATAGTTTGAACGATGCACTTGTCTGACTATAACTGGTTTGTTTTCATCTGATGGAACTGGGTCACTGTGGAAATTCTTTGAGCTTTAATTATGTCAGAGGAATGAGTCTCCTTGGTTACTACCCAGATGAATTTTATGTGTGGACGTAGTTGGTAAGATTTTAAAAATTGATTCGCTTTATCAGACAATAGCTATGCACAGAGTTGTTTCTGTGTTGTGGGTGCATGAACTTCAATGAGCCTTATTAGGTAGGAACGAGAGTCGATGGTTACTACCGAAACCTCCAGTCTGTCTACACCTGGACATCAGCCTTAAGAAAAGGGGTTAGGGATTCTTTGTCATGCAAAAGCAAGCCGACTATACTGTTTTGGTGGGCTTTGGAAGACCTCTTAGCACCTCTTCCATAGCAGTTTGCTTTGATACCTACACTGTGCTGTGTGGTGATGGAAAGGGATGCCTTTATGTGGTGGCACTGATATAATAGAGTTGCTCCTCTGCCCAGTTATATAAACGTCCCTCATCTTTCCCCATATCCCCCCAAATGCAACATAATGGACTGCAGAAGAAAGACAGCTCTTGCTGCATTCCACACTGTTCACATTCAGATGAGATGGGGGTTGCAGCTTCTAATACTACTGTAAGCTAAGCAGCTTAATCGGTATTGATGTGGTTGTTACCCTAGGGTTATCAGAACGCGAATCTGGTGGTCTGCAGGCTGGAGTTGCCATTCTCTTGCAGTCCTCGCCCTACTTTTTTGGTACAGGGAGGGTGTTCAGTGTTGTTTATATGATATATCCATTGTCGTCATTTGACAGCCTCTCTCTCTTTCTCTCTCTCTCTCTCTCTCTCTCTCAATCCATGGCATAAATAGCAAACCATATATGAGAGTATTATCATACTTCTTGTATGCTGTTTGTCTTTTTAAAATGACAGAAAATAAAGTGTATTACCATGCATCTTGTATGCTGTTTATGATTTTTTTTTTACAGATAGATTGTGCAAATAATGTATGAGAGAATACCAGTTCTGTGAAGCTGAGACTCACAGTTTTACGATTCTTATTACCCATGTATGGTTTCTTTTTTCTCAGTAGTTTTCAGCAACTGTTGGGAAGTACGTGGTGAGGTCAGAGTTGATCATGCCTTGTGACGTTGATCTTTTAGATATTGATCTGAACCACGGTATATTTTGTCATGGGCTGCCCCTCAACACTTTCACAAAATCTGGTTAAGAGTGGATTAGTTGGTTATCTCAAGGTAGGAACCATTCTCACGGCAGCCATGAGAATAGTCCCGTCCCACGAGAATATATATATATATATTTTTTTTTATTGTTAGGAGATAGGGAAGGGGTTGAGGGATATTTATATAAATGGGCAACTTTGCTTCCCAGTCTTATTGGTGCTACCACATGAAGTTACCCCCCTCCAGTACTTGATTAATGATATATTTGCTCATTTCACCTTAACTTGGCCTACAATTGTCACCTCTCCACCTTGAATGCAGAGCTGTAGCAATTAAGGAGCACCTGAATAAAGTGTTAAGGATGTGGACCTGCAGTTTTTTTTCCCCTTTGAGCTGTGAGAATTAAGCAGCAAGAGGACGAAAATCATGGCCAAGTTAAGGTGAATGAACTATAGGTATAATATTGCCATCTCTCTATCTTGAATGCTGAGCTAGGACAAGTGATTGACACTAGATTATGTACCTGTCACAAGGAGTTGCCATGGAAAAGCTACAGGGCTGTAATACATTCTTCCACTGAGTTAGGCAATCATTATCCACTCACTTGATGTAGTGCTGCCTACTTCTTCCTTAACGGAGGGTTAGTTCCCCTCCCTGTGAAGCTAGTAACTCAAACACAAACGATCACCCCCTGCTGGATTGTGGTGTCTGGCTGTAGCTAGATAGATAGAGAGACAGAGTTACTGGAATTAAGCTGCAAAAGGATAAAACTCTTTGCTAGGTTAAAATGAGGAACTATAGGAGTCGCAAAAAAAAAAAAGTTACAATACCAGACTAAAAGTGTGAAGTCCCTACGGCAGAAGAGTTGCCCATTCACTCTTCAGTACGGTTATGTGTCCATCTGTGTCTGTATATCTATCTGTTTACCTACCTACGTCCGTCTGTCTATTTATCTATCTATCTTGGAAGGGTTGGTCACAGATAAATCGCCCCCATGTCACCCTGTCCCACAATTAGGCTGCCCGTCCTCAAGTTTCCCTCTCTCATATACCTCCCAGTCTCATCCTTCGTCTCGCTTTTTATTCTCACTGCTTTAATCAGTTCCTTCAGCTTTGGGGAGACACTGTAGTGAAGGAGTTAATGAAGGCTGTCGTCATCATCATCATCATCATCCAGACCTGCAAATGGGGTGAAGAAGTTTCTCATAAGTTAAATATCTGGAGATAGCAAAAATGGCTGTAGTAGTAATATTAGTAGTAGTAGTAGTAGTAGCTGCAGCACCAGCAGCAACAGTAGTAGTAGTAATTAGTAGGCTTATTAGGACGTGGACCCAGTAGACTGCAGACCTAAGCTGCCTTCTGCAGTCCACCATCCACCTGTTCGGAGATAGGGAGGGGACCAACTGACGTTTGTCTTAACTGGGCAGTTCCACCCCGTGGACATGGCAGTTCAGTCACATGAAGGCGTCCTTCTCCAGTGCCACCGATGAAGCATATAACTGTATGAAGAATGTAAAGAAAATACTCCGCTTTCTTTAGCATGAAACTTTAACCATGTTGCCTATTTATAACCCGAGAGAGAGGCTGAAGGTTACATCAGCCACATTTTTACACTGCAACCTGACGTCGCATCCCCCGCCTGTCGCCGCGATGTTAGAATTTGCAGTTTTCCTGTTGGCTTTCTTGTGATTTAGCATCCTTAATAACTAAGTGGTCACGCAAGGATGGCGGTCTTGCCAGAGATCCATAAAATGATTTAACGGTGTTTTGCCATTGCAACTGTAGTAGTAGTAGTAGCAGCAGCAGTAAAGTAGTAGCAGTAGTAGGGTCATTTGAATGGGAACCCAGTAGACTGCAGGCTTAGTTGCCCTTCTGCAGTCCACCATCCTAAAGTAGCAGAGGCAGTTCCACTATATCGGTGTCACCACGCGAAGGCACCCCCATCCAACACCAAGGGAAACTTGAATGCCGCCAATCCGTATAGGCCTTGCTAATGTGCAAACATATTTCCCCATAGCACTACTTCGTGACTAGCATCATATTCCTATTGTTAAACTCTTATTACAACTCAGTATTCAAGATGGAGGGAGGGCAATTTTAGGCCAAGTGAAAGTGAAGAAAATACAAGTCTCGGTTCGCGTCATTTCTCTTGCTCAAGATTACTCCAGGCAAATGTAAATAACCTTTCAATTATCCAGAACAGAAAGAAATTCAATTAAAGTGTGAGTGTTACTGTACTGTTTTAACTTGGTCTAATCTTGCCTTCATTCCATCTTGAATGTTGATCTATAACAAGAGGTTAACGCTAGATTCTGATGTTTTTCACGAAATGGTATAGAAAAGATGTAGAACCGTAGTAATGTTTTAATTCTGTTACTAAGCTACGCGGAATAATCTTCAAAGGGACGAGAACGTGGGCCAAGTTATGATGAAAAGAGTATAATAAGCTTCTCAGTGGTCGTCGCAATTTTTCCTGCCCACGATTGCGCCGAGTCAGAGCAAAAACTGGCTGCAGTGAGGCGAGGGAGGTGACGTGTGAGTTCTCGACATTGTCCACCTGAGCACTGACCCACGCACATCCTCACCAGCCCTAAAGTAGAGAAACGGAGAGGCGTAGAAAGGTAAGGGAGACGAGCTTCGATATCCAGGGTTATATTCCAAGCGGAATTACCGTCACACAACGAAGAAATTATTGTAGCTGTTATTGCTTAACCCCGGTCTGTCTGGCCAAGCAGACGCGTCGATCACAAGTAAACAACCACTACTGTATGGCCGTCCTACTAATACAGTTCAGTACATACACCGTGTAGGAAACAGGTGCCCCCTTGTAGAAGATAGTGCCTCACTAGGATGGGACGTACTGTACTCATACATCCTTCCCTATGGCAAGGCGTAAGGGAAAATGAGGAGCTACCGGGTGAACACCGCAACTGCCTACCCACAGTGCACAGCCCCAGCATGTGTAGGCACTTCGTCAAGGGGATAAAGCATGTGACTGATAGATATATTTCTCTTTATACCCCAGGAGGATGATAATGCATTAGTTAGCAGATGTATACTTCGTGACTGAAAGAACCCAAGTTAGATTCCCGAACCGATCAGACTTTGGGTCACAGTTCACATCTTTGTTGTCCGTGTTCAGCCAGCAGTAGGGCTTAAAATTGGAGACCTGAACTGTTACGAGTTGTGTTGTAAGGCAGTGATTCTTCGCCTGGGGCGCGATACATTGACGTTGTGGATGCTTTGCTTACTATACCCTTTTTTACTTTAACTTGGCCTAAAATTGCCATCTCTCCATCCTGAATGCTGAGTTGCAACGATGAACACGAGCTTAGATGCAACTCATGTCATGGATAGGGCCATTCGAAAGAAAAAAAAAATCGTTTCATGATAATCACTGATGGAAAGCAAGGAATAAAAATGCCACTCAGTCCTTCATGTATGCAACAGGTCAGCTCTGGAACTGGGTTCCTGTGTGTGTATTTCCAACTGCTTATGATCTCCAGTCTTTTAAACGCAGTGTGTCCAGGCATCTCGAAATGAACGGATCTTGAATTTGGCTCTCCATTATCTTGTTTTTATTTTTTTCCTGGAGGGAACACTCTTACGATCTTCAAGCCTTTGGTTCCTTCTTCCGTAAAATGATCATACTTATACATCTCTAGCAAAGTTACCTTTGGACAAACTAATTACTCGTATTTGTAGCAAGCACTTCATAGTTACCTATATTAGTAAATGCCATTGACGCTAACAAAGTGCCTGCATGTGGTGGCACTGCATCCTGGGTGGAGCGTCTGCGGCATTCACCTAGACCTTCTCATACTGTATTTCCCTGCTACTCACCAAGGAAACGACCCTTGTCCGACCCTGGTGAGGCGCTGTCTACAACAAAGGGGCGTCGGGTCCCCATACGGTGTCTAATTATACTGCACCTGTAGCACGGCCCCACAGAAGCAATTGTTTACCTGTGGTCGAAGGGTTTGCTCGGCCATACAGATTGGGACAACAACCACAACAACAGCTGAAAATCAGGTTGAGATCATTACTATTTGCATCATTGAACCACTTTTCTTGTGTGTGTGTGTGTGTGTGTGTGTGTGTGTGTGTGTGTGTGTGTGTGTGTGTGTCAGTAATAACATGCACGGACCAGATGGGATCCCTCCTAATCGTTTCTAATCTGAACTGAGTACACTGAATCTATCCATACCTCACCTAACTCGTCTTCAACTAACCCAACCCCGCCTAACCGTATCTAAACTGACCTAATTTAACCCTGTGTCACCTAGCCTATCCATACTTGGCCTTACTGAACCCCGCCTAACCTACAATGTCCCAATCCAACTTGAATTATTCCAACCCACCCTAACTTAACCCAACCTCACGTAACCCAGCCTAACGTAACCTAGCCATACCCAAACCGACCTAATCTCACCCAGTCTCATTTAACCTAACCGTACCTCACCTAACTCAACCCAGCCAAGCCTAAAATGACCTGATCCAACCCATCCTAACCCATCCTAACCCAGCCTAATCTAACCCATCCTAAACATATCTAAACCGACTTATTCTAACCCAGTCTAACCTAATCCGTCCATACCTAACCGAACTGAATCCAACCCAACCAAAAATGACCTAATCCAACCAAACCGTGCCCAAAGTGACCTAACCTAACTTTCGGTCGGCTATCCATTCCTTCAGAGTTTGTTGGCCTGTCAGAGTCTACGGATCTCACACTCCACGTTTGGCCAGCACTGCTTACGGGTTGTTTGTGTGTGTATGGGGAGAGAGTTCTATCTATCTATCTATTGCCAGACGCCTCAATCCCGCACGGGGTGGCCACAAACAAATCGCCTCCATGTCGCTCTGTCCCCTGGCATTTTGTGTAGTACATAGGCGTAAATATAAGTCGTCTCCTTTTTGTTCTTCTAGGGAGGTGTCGACAATGCTGATACACCCGAAAGAAAAAACAGTGAGTTGGTGAGGACGGTGGCGCAGTCAACACAACAGCCAGGGATGAGAAAGGAACAGGCAGGGATGAGAAAGGACCAACCAGAGGGTGAAAGGGAACAGCCAGGGAAGAGAATGGAACTACACCAGCCCAGCATTAAGGCAAGAAACCTCTATAAAAAGTCAAGTCTTCGTCTTCTGTGCAAGTAAGTAGTCCCAATCTTTAGTATGGTGTCACAATGAGATAGAGACCGAGAAAGGGAGGTGTGAAGGCTGAGGAGGCAAGGAAACTGAGATGGGATCGAGCTGGTCGGAAGGGTTTTTACGGAGGAATGCATTACAAAACGTTGCTATCTATTTTTTAATTGGACCGTTATTGCATTGCCTGTGTCTGATTGGTGATTGTCAAGTGACGTGTGGAAAAGTGTGCCCATCAGGTGTAGACAGGATTCCATGGGCTTCAGGGGTGAGTTAATGAGTGTGTAGCCCATTTCCTTGGTCATGCAGGTGATTAAGTCTTCCACTATCATATTTTCTACTTTTCCTGGCTTTCTGACCCTTACGTAACCCCAATTCCAGATGCGAAAAAGAGGTGGGATGATGATGATGATGATGATGACTTCTTCTTCTTTATTCCACGCCCAGTTTTTCCTCCATCCCTAACCTTTCCCAACTCAGTTCAGTGAAATAAATTGGGAAATGACAGGTGTTTCGTACTTCCCTTACACACGTCAGACATAACACGGAACACTCTCTCTCTCTCTCTCTCTCTCTCTCTCTCTCTCTCTCTCACACACACACACACACACACACACACGTCGAGCAAAACAACACTCCCTCTCGCTTCCCTTTCTTAACTGTGATTATTTTTCATAGGTAGAACGACGAAGGAAAATCATAAAATTGATTCCCATATACTGTATCTCGGTCTAACTGGGAAAAATATATCTATGTTATGGTCAATTTTGTGTCCTAAATAAGAATGTTTTTCGTTGGAGGAAGAACACACTGATAGACAGATAGGGAGATAGATAGACTGGCTGATTGATTGACTGACTGATAGACAGGTAGATAGTCAGGTAATTAGGTAGGCAGGTAAGCAGGAAGGTAGAATGATGGATACACAGATAGATAGATGGATGGATAGATAAGAGAAAGAGACTGACAGAGAGAGAAGCAGAGACAGGAAGAGGCGGGAAGAGTGAGTAGCAAGCTTTACACATTTTTCTCTATGGTGGCAGAGAGAAACACGCATGCTCCTTCCTCGGCCCATGCTCTTCCTGTGTCTTTTAATTAGTTGTCTCTACTGCCGTTGCTACTCTCTCATCTCTACCTGTCTCTCCATTTCCTTACCTTATTAACTACCCACCTACTTGTCTCTAAATTGTGTCTACCTGCCTCTTCATGCTGCCTGCCCACCTGACTGTCTACCTGCCCACTGCTCAATCTCTGTCTGCTTCTCTGTCTACCTGTTCTCCATCCTCACTACGTCTGTTGTCTGTTTGTCTGTCTCTCTGTCTTCCACTGTCTGTGCATCATCTGTCTGCTTGTCTGTCTGTCTGTCTTTCACTCTGTTTTGTCCTGTACCTTTTAATATTATCTCCTTTCACGCTATTTCACCCTCTGCCTCTCTGTTCGATCAACTTTTGCCTCTGTTACCAGCACTATTTCTATCCCTAGCCCCCTTCTACCATTCCTACCTTATCTCTTCTTCTTTCCACGGTGCTGCATTTACCGTACGTGCCTTTACATTCTACCGAA
The DNA here is from genome assembly GCA_018397915.1 of Birgus latro. Taxonomy (NCBI): domain Eukaryota; kingdom Metazoa; phylum Arthropoda; class Malacostraca; order Decapoda; family Coenobitidae; genus Birgus; species Birgus latro. The sequence goes on from JAGKTI010000099.1 coordinate 143,982, forward strand.
GTACTTAGATCAAGGGCGCCACAAATACTCTACCCACTTCGCCATTCACCAAACATCAGTACCTCAGTGTTTACCTAGCAGAGATGGCGGATCGAACCAGGAGGGGTCACAGATCTCAAAAGTACGATCATTTTACATTTACTCCTTTTACACTAACATGGCTGAGATTTTCGTCCTTTTGCAGCCTATTTCCGGTAGCTCAGTGGCAGAATAACAGAATACTACTACTCTGCATCCTTTCCATTGCATTTCTTCGTGACTAGCTTGATATTTCCAGTGCCTTGTTACAGCTCAGCATTCAAAATGGAAAGATGGCAATTTTACACCTAGTTAAAGTGAACGGAGCATAGAATTTATTTGTTAGCGGTTCTACATCTTCTCTACCTGCCTCTCCATTTTACCGACTTTCAGTACCTCAGTGTCTACCTACAGTAAATTTGTTATCATCTGAAGGAACTGGGTCACTGCCAAATATATAATATCAAGGTATGGTTGCGTGAAATTCAGTCAGCCTTAGTTATGAGGTAGGAATGAGTCTTCTTGGTGTCTATATTCTTTTCACCTTAACATGGCCCAGATTCTTGTCATTCTGCAGTTTGCTTACCTTAGATTAATGGCAGCGTGCGACAGTACTGCGGCTCTACATCTTTTCCATAGCGCTTCTTTGAGCTGTGTTTCTAGCGTCAATTTATTGTTACAAGTCCGCATTCAAGATGGCAATTCTAGGCCAAGTTAAAGCGAGAAGGAAATAGACAGATATTCCCTCCAGTCTGACTACACTTGGCCACCAACTAAGCTGAAAGGATTAGAAATATTTACCAGATGAAAGAAATCAACCACAGTGATGATGGCGGAGAGAATCAGGAAAAGATACAGACCACAAAAGAATGAGAATTGTTTGTTTGAATATTTGAAAGTTATTGTTTGGTCGTGAGCTGATGTACTTGACTGTGCAACGAAATTTGTAAAGAAATATGTACTGTTTCTGAGATTGGAGGGATAGAGTGGAGAGATAAATGAGGGAGGGGTTGTGAGTTGGAGGGAGGGCAGGTGGAGGCGATTTATTTGTGGCCACCCTTTACGGGATTAAAACGTCTGGCAATAAATAGATAGATAGAGAGATAGATAGTTGTTGTTATTGTTATTGTTTTTGTTGTTGTAGCCCCTGACTTCTGAACTTGAACCCAGTTGACTGCAGACTGAATGTGCTCTTCTCCTGTAGTCCACCAATCTCCTTAGGGGTATAAGAAGGGATCTGTGAAAAGTTACTATAGCCTGGCAGTGGAGCCGCACAGTCATATCAGTGCCACCACATGAAGGCGTCCATCTGCACCGCCACGTCACACCACAGGAGAGGGACGAAATAATAACAGTGTCTTATGAGCTATCAAGAAAACTTCACAGATATTTAAAATGCAAGGCAGTGATGTGGATGTCGTGAGGTAATTTCCTTAACACTTGGGCGTCCCACGAGAGATTATGTGTGATTGGGGAGGGGGGATGTGTGTGTGTGTGTGTGTGTGTGTGTGTGTGTGTGAGTGAGTGAGTGAGTGCGTAAGCTAACAACCGTAAGAGGTGCTTTATAGTACACCATTAGAAAGTGCATCTCACAGTCCACTGACCTCTCCTTGTATTACCAT
>JAGKTI010000099.1:150526-194173 GCA_018397915.1 Birgus latro
TAGTGGAAAAGTTTCTAGAGAAGGGCAAGAAGTTGTATGCAGCCTTCATGGATCTGGAGAAGCATATGACAGGGTGGATAGACAAGGTTTGTGGAAGGTATTAAGAATATATGGAGTGGATGGGAAGTTGTTGAAGGCAGTGAAGAGTATGTATGAGGGTGCTAAGGCTGCAGTGCGTGTGGATGGCAAACTGAGTGAATCTTTCCATTTGAAGGTTGGATTGAAACAAGGATGTGTCATGTCTCCATGGTTGTTCAATCTGTATATGGATGGGGTTATAAAAGAGATACAAGGTCGGGCAGTGGATGTTGGAGCGGCCCTAGTGAGAGAGAGCAGTGTTTGGAAACTCCCTGTACTGTTGTTTGCAGATGATACTGTGTTGTTGAGTAAAGACGAAGGGGAGCTGCAAGGCTCGGTAGATGAGTTTGGGAGAGTGTGTAAGAAACGGAATCTAAAGGTGAATGTGGGGAAGAGTAAAGTGATGGTCTTCGAGAGAAGTGAAGCCAGTGAGTGTACAGTGAGATTGGATGGGAAGGAAATGGAGAATGTGAGTGAATTTAAGTACTTGGGCAGTGTGATGAGTAAGGATGGTAGTCTGGAGGGTGAAGTGCTCGAAAGGGTACAGCAGGGAAGGAAGGTTGCTGGTTCGTTGAAAGCAGTGATAAGAAACAGGGAGGTGAGCATGGAAGTGAAAAAGTTGTTACATGACAGTATTGTGATACCAACTCTGACATATGGAAGTGAAGCTTGGACCCTGTTGGAAGGACAGAAGTCAAGAGTGAGAGCAGTGGAAATGAGTTATTTGAGAGGAGCATGTGGAGTCACATGGAGAGACAGACTAACAAATGAGGAAGTGAAGGAGCGTTGTGGTGTGGTTGAGGACGTGATGGGAAGCGTTAGGAGAAACACGTTAAGGTGGTTTGGGCATGTGGAGAGGATGGAGAGTGAAGGATTGGCGAGGAGAGTGTATGTGAGTGAGGTGGAGGGGGCGAGAGGGAGGGGGAGGCCGAGGATGAGATGGAGGGATGGAGTCGAGAGGTATATGAGAGAGGGGGGTGTGAGTTGGGAGCGTGGTAGTGAAATGGCAGGGGACAGAGTGACATGGAGGCGATTTGTTTGTGGCCACCCCGCTCGGGATTGAGGCGTCTGGCAATAGATAGATAGATAGAAGAGAGAGACTAGCCTACATGAAAGATTTGTAAAATACTGCGTAGCCCATTTCCTCTCCAACCTTTAATCCCACGCCACCATGTCCTCCGCCGTCAGACTACCCTCTCTCCAACTCACACCCCCATCTTTCTTCTCTCTCATGCTGAACCACGTCATCCCTGAAGACTTCATGTACTGGGAGGACGAGGGAGACGACTACCACCCGGACGAAGGATCATTGTTGCCACTATGGAGGTTCCCAAGCGATGCTGCACGAAATTTGACAGTGACTGAAGTGTGCTGGAGCCCACTGCACTGGGACCTATTTGCCGTCGCTTATACTACTGGTATGTTTTATTATAGATTTATTCTTCATCTGACGGAACTAGACCACTCTCACAACTCGAATATTATGTCATGATTGCAAGAAATTCGATGAGCCTTAAGGTGGGAATGAGTCTTCCTGGTTACTAATCAAATTTTCCCTAACCTTTAACAACACTTGGCCATTAACTAGGTTGATTGGTGTTACGGATATCTGTTAAGTTGGAATAAACGTGCTGTTGTCTTTATTACTGATATATTTACTTAGCTGATACGGTTAAAATCATCCATCCCTCTCAGCTTACTACATTGTAATAACTTTGCTGTCGCTTACACTACTGGTTTGTGTAATGAGGTTTTATATTTTTTTATTCATTATTTACAGGACACAACGTTAAGGTGTTTTAAAGGATATATTTCACGTTAAGTTGTACTGCAGGTAATGGTGGTGGTGCTGAAGGTGGTTGTGGTTTGGTGTGCCTCTACTCACTGAAGAATCCTGCTGCTCCTGAGAGATCCCTGCCGTCTCCCTGTGGCGTTACAACCGTACACCTCCACCCAGCAGTAAGGTTCATCACAAATCCCCTCACCTCAAACGGAGCTATTGTTTAACCAGGGATCGCGATAGGGAAGGCAGGCCTCAAATTCTGCTGGACCCTCGTAGTGTGGGTAGGCTTAGAAATCCCCTTCTCACCGAGTTACTCATATACTGAGGACTGATTTGAAAGTACCTCTTAGCGGCTCTCCTACAGCCTCCAGTGCAGTTTCACAGGCATTTCTAGGACCCCTTTGATAATCCCCAGAGGCACACTCATTTAGTAGTAGTAGTGGTCGTAGCAGTAGTAGTAGTAGTAGCAGCTGCAACAATAGTAGTAGTAATAATAGTACTTTGCCCCTAGCGTCTATCAGCAAACAACTTAGCTTTTCTTATTTTAAATCATTATTGAAACACTGAACTATACTAATTATGTGCTGTTTTGCGTTACCATGTGGCAGGTAGTGAATATGGTGGCGTGTGGGTGCAGTGACGGTGCTGTGGTGGTGTACAACGTGTGTTCTCGTACATCACCCATCATCATCACATCAACACCACACGCCGGCAAACACATCATGCCTGTCACTCGGGTAAGCTGCCAGACCTATTTTTACTGTCAGTCACGGTGCTGAAGAGGACGCCTTCATGTGGTGGCACCGATATGACAGTATGACTCCACTGCCCAGCTTTACAAACATCTCAGCTCTCTCTCCATGATGAAAAATTAACAGGATGGGGAGAGTTTGATTTGTAGTTAGAGTTGTGCAATGTGCATGTCTTCTAACAACTGAAATTACTTAGTTGGGTTTATCAGGTTTTTTTTTTTTTTTTTTTTTTTATGTGTCCGACTCTGGGCATAGGCTTCACAGCCTGCTATCAAGGCCCAGTCGTCCTCCTACAATCTACATGTCACCACTTCGGCGCTTAACACCCACCGTCCATATTGAATACATGCTAGGGCTGTCTCATACAGGTATACATATATGAGTTTGTGTGTGTGTGTGTGTGTGTGTGTCTGTGTGTCTGTGTGTCTGTGTGTCTTAGAATGACGATACTAACACAAACATTTCATTCTTTCCCCAAGAACAGGTCCGCTGGATGGAGAATGAAGTAGAGGGAAACCTAATCGTGTACTCAGTGGGTTTGGATGGTAGAGTGACAGAGTGGCATGTGGTAGGAAACTCTCTTGTGCCACATCTCACTCTCGTCCTACCACACCTCCACCACACCACCACACCTACCACACATCATGCAGGGTCTGCCTTCTCTCCTCCACATGGTATGGCAACCTTTTTCATTGTTATTTCTTTATATTGCCACAGAGGGAGGGCTTTGTGTGGTTGCACCAGTATAATCAGTCAGTTTAGCTGCCTGGTTACAGACGTTCTTCAAATAGATGGATTGAAGAAGGGGGGCAACTTAAGCCTGTAGTCCACTGGGTTCAAGTTCGGATGACCCTCGGATGCTACTACTACTACTACTACCACACCTCAGCATGTTCCTACCACACCTCTACCAGCTAACTACAATATCCTCCACAAGTGCATCGCATTTGCCACAGAGTTCCTTCCATGTTGATGCTGACGTCATTTTTTTTTCCTCTTCGCCCCTCTTCCTCCACCCACCTTCGACGATCCTTTGGCTTACCTGACATAGTTTCCAGATAAATATCACACACGAGCTTGCCCCCTGAGTTTGTTGGATATTCACTCACTCAGTTCCCATGTCCCAGTATATTCAACCTTATATCCATGGGCACATCCAAGTGGGAACTGGACGGTACCCATTTTCTTTTTCTTTTCCTTTTTTTAATTCATTCAGGTGTTATAATGATTGTTTCCTGGGTTGTTTTCTTTAGTATTTATTAACAGACACATTTTTTTTTATTAATCTAGGTACCTTTATAATACATTCCAAGCAGATAAATAACAAAAATAACGATAATTCAGCCCCCTCCCCATAACAAAATCCTGACTATGCACCCGGTTCTAGGGCCTGTACTCTCGTCGGGTTAGGAGGCTCCCCAATACGTCTTTCTTAACGATTTATTTTCCAAACTACTCATCAGTACCCTCTGTCTTTTATTCTTTTATATATATTTTGTTGTCAGCATAGATGACATATAACAAACAAACATTCCGCAGAAATCGCTATTTTTCGTCCCCTTCTTGTTGCAGAGAGAGGGACGTGCATAGTATTCTCCAGTGACCTATCCATACTGGTGCTTGGTGCTGACAGTGGTTGGCTTTACCTCTACGCCACGTCCTCCCCTTCACACGTGCTCGCTGGCTACCCCGCCCACACCGCCGCTGTCTCCGGCCTCGCTTGGAACCACCACCATCACCAAGTCTTCATATCGTGCTCGCTCGATTGGACCGTTAAGCTGTGGCAGTTGGATCGTGAGTAAGTTGATTTTCTCCTTGGTTTGATTTTTCTCTATCTCTGTTGCTGTAATCTCGGGTTCGTCTGAATCATGAATCCAACAGACTGCAGACTTCCTTTACCCATGTTCTGCAGTCCTCCATTCTTCTTTTGAGGGATAGGGAGTGAGCTGAGGGACGCTTGTTAACCGAGCATTGGAGCGTCCCAGTTATATCAGTGCCACCACATGAAGGCGCACCTCTCCAGTACCCCTCCTATCTCTCCGTGGGTATTGGGGGACTGATTCTTTCAGTGTACACAAGCAACCAGTCATATTGCCACACTGAGGTACAGAAGGGATTTACGAGTACCGTACTAAGTTTCCTTTGTCTTGTTTGGGTGCCCATTTCTGACCTTAGATCTTGGCATACACCTTTTACTCAAACTCGGCCGAAAACTGCCATTTCTCCGTCTTCATTGCAAAGACTTGTAACACTAGATTCACTCTGGATATGGTGCTAGTCATGAAGAAGTGCTGTGGAAATAAAGTAGAACCGTAGCATTCTAACCTTCCTCTGAGCTGTATAGCAATAAGCGGGAAAAGAAAGAAAATTTTGGCCAAGTAAGTCAAAGAAGTGTTTGGTATTGAGTCTGTTTTTGTTTTTGTTTATCCATCTAAATTAACTAACAATCCATCCATGTATATATCTAGCTATACCTGTTCATCTTTCTAACAATCTGAATTATTCCTCTATCTGTCTGTCTGTCTGTCTATCTAGCTGTCTATCATTTTTTCTGTTTATCTGCCTTATTATCTCTGTGTATATTCATCTATCCATTTATGCATCCGTCTAAGAATCTGTGTGCCTGTCTGCCTATCTGTCTATCTTTAGGAATGTTGGGTGGGAGAGGGACACAAGTTAGAGTTGGAATTCTTTATTTTCTCTAACGTTTCCAGCTACACAGAACAGGCTCTCTGAAGATGGGTTCTGTGTACCCCGAAGTGTTAGAGAAATTAGAGAATTCAAGTTCTAACCTGTGTCTATCTTCCACCCAACATTGCCACTTGTAATGGATCATCTACATATCTATCTATCTTTGTATCTGTCTTTTTCCCAGGTGTCCTTTTGTGACCTTAGATCTTGGTAATGCCGTGGCGAGTGTGCATTGGGCTTGGTACAGCAGCAGTGTCTTCGTGGCGGCTACTGAAGAAGGCAGAGTGCATGTGTATGACCTCTTCCACCGCACATCATACCCGCTGTGTCGTCAGAGAATTTTACACCGTCGGCATATGATGGTCTCCACCCTCGCTATCAATCCGTGCTTTCCTGTTGTGCTTGTTGGTGGTGAGAGGTAAAGTAATTAGCGATACTCTGTTCACCTTTACAAGGCCCAGATTTTCGTCCTGTAGCTCAGTATTATTATGTATTTGGTCAGTGAGTAACAACAGAACACGACTTGTTAAAATACCAAGTGGACAAAATAATGGTCTTTTTTTTTTTTTTTAGTGACTAAGTGTATATTATGACAGGAGAACATAAATCTTCAAGTACCCCAGACTCCTTAGCAATAACATATGTACTGAAACTAGACCTATTGCATATTGAGTACAAGGTCCGAGCTATCTCAGTAGGGATAGGGGGATGAGGGGATTCAACCATTCACTCTTCGTTCGTTATTCACAGACTAACAAACACTTATTCATTTTTTATCACAGGGGCTATGTTCTGGCACTCAAGCTCTCACCAAATTTACGGAAAGTCTACACCACCATCAAGGGCTACGACGAGCTACCCCGGCAGGAAATAGAGCTGCTCAAGATCGAGAAAATCATTGCGCTCAACGGGGCCAGCGCAGCCTATTTTGAAAATCCCGAGAAAGATAGCGAAGAAGATTCTGACTGTGAATCTGTGTGGTGACTTTTGTCTGCTGCACAATACGAGTCTGTGTAAATAAATACTTAAAACACAGTGCTGAAGTGGGGCGCCTTCCTGTGGTGGCACTGATACAACAAGGTGTCTTTGTTGCTTGCGTTTACAAATGTCCCTCAATTTCCTCCATATTCCCTCTAAAGGAGAATCGTAGACTGCCTGAGATAGACAATTTCAGCCTGCAGTCGACTGGGTTCACGTTGCATATGAACCTGGGGCTACAGCTACTGCTGTTTCTACTGCTACTGTGGATACCTTTTAACTTTTCCATTGTGATGATGTACAGTCCATATATAACACTCATTTTTCACTCCGTCAAGCAGTTTCTCATGCAATGCGGGGATGACTCATCAACGCCACAGTGCTCCATCACTTCCTCGTTTCTCTGTCTTTCTCTCCACGTAGCTCCACATCAACACCACGTCAACGTTCCTTCACTTGCTTAATTGTTTGTCTGTTTCTCCAAGTAGCTCCACATTCACATCAACACCACAACGTTCCTTCACTTCCTCATTTGTCTGTCTCTCTCTCCACGTAGCTCCACATTCACATCAACACCACAACGTTCCTTCACTTCCTCATTTGTCTGTCTGTCTCTCCACATAGTCTCACATTCACATCAACACCACAACGTTCCTTCACTTCCTTATTTGTCTCTCCACGTAGCTTCACATTCACTTCAACAACAACGTTCCTTCACTTCCTCGTTTCTCTGTCTCTCTCCATGTAGCTCCACATCCACATCAACACCACAATGTTCCTTCACTTCATCATTTGTCTGTCTGTCTCTCCACGTAGCTCCACATTCACATCAACAACACAACGCTCCTTCATTTCCTCATTTGTCTGTCTCTCTCCCCACGTAACTCCATCTAAGTATACTCCACATACTCCTTTTGGGGGAATTTATATGTCGAAAATCAGTAGGCCGTATGAGGCATAATGGAGATTGGTAGAGAATGAAAGTATATGCCTCTGTAACTGATGTTCATTTTCCCTTACGTGCAATAAATTTGACCTAATTAGGTCATATGTTCTCATATATTTTTTTCCAGCCAGACAACACCTGCCATTCTTACGCTATCTAGGTTACTTTTCCATACTATAGAAATATATAACTTTACCTACATTTGGCCAAAAACTGCCATCTCTTCACGAAGAAGTGACATGGTAGGACTATAGGACTGGCTTTTTCTGGCACTAAGCTGTGTGAAATGAGCTACAAAAGGACAAAAATCTTAACCAAGTTAAAGTGAAACGACTATTGTTTTCTCGGCTACTTTTCTGCTGTAGAATTTGCTCTAATCTCCTCTCCTCTTCCTTCCCCCAGCAGGTGGAAGGTTAAAGGCGTTGGCCCTCTAAAATGCACTGAGAGAGAGAGAGAGAGATAGAGAGAGAGAGAGAGATCCTTTTCGTGGGATAGGAACTGAGGAATGTTTGTATAACTGGGTACTGGAGCAGGTCCTTACATCGGTGCCACCACATGAAGGCGTCCCTCTCCAGCACCATGTATAATTGTATACACAATAAAGAGAAAGAAAAATAGAAAATCAATCAACAGTTCCTCGAAGGAAGCGATACTGGAAGGTGGTGTGGTTATGTGAAGAGAATGGAGAATGAAAAACTTACTTAGAAGAGTGTATGTGAGTGAAGCGGAGGAGCAGAGGGAGAGGGGAACATCAAGGTTGAGATGGAGGAACAGAAGAGACATAATAGAGAGAGAGGTGTGAGTAGGAAGAAGGGCAGTGCGACACTGGGGCGAATGTGGCTACCCCTTACGGAATTAAGGCATCTGCTTACAATCAGATAAAAGATATTTCATGAACAATTGTTTTTACTGAAGTCTGTCATATCCCTGGTGGCCGATGGGGACGCTACCATCCACTCACTCAGTGTAGTGCTGCGATCAGGCAACTTTGCTCTGAGTGGCAAGCCAAGTGGTTTCCTGTACCCAAGGAAACCTTTTACTTTGTTGAGCGATAACCTTATAACTAAATGACGCCTGGTCGTCTAGTGGGTTAATGTGCTCCAACCAGATGGAATCCGTAAGAATTTCTATTCGAGGGCTGGTTAGGGCTCTTTGCTCACATACTGCCACTCAGGGACATCTGAGGCTAGCCATACCATTCGGAAGAGAATAGCATAGGGTCTGCCCCCGGGTTCTTATGCTCTTGATGAAGCAAAAAAAAAAAAGTTTAGGTACTGATGATATTTAAAATGATAATCATAACTGATGTCTGTGATTAATGACTGATTTATACGAGTATACCGTAGTTGTGTCATTGAAGGGCGTAACTAGTTTTTTGCTCTGTCTGAGACTTGGGACACTTTTTTTTTTTTAAGTAACTTGGGACCTGCTTCTTATATTTAATCTGCATGTTGCAATGGGAACTTATTTGATGACATTGTAGAATTTATCCCAATCTAAGTTGTTATAATGTACCCTTACGGATGCGGAGACAGTACACTAACGTATGTTTTGGTCTGCTTGTGAGGGAGGAGTGAACTTTGTTGGTAAGTTATAAATTAGTGAATGCCCTAGGCTGTTCCTTTGGTGTGTCAGAGATCTTGATAGTGCAACAGAAATTTGTTGTATGAGGTTGATGAATATATAGCTGCCGTAATGATCTCAACCAAAGTTATCGTCTGTTTGTTTACATTTGACAAAAAATCCCGTGCCTTCATTCACCCAGTTGTTGATAAGGTCTAGTCTGATTTGAGGATTTAATTTTGCTAGTAGGGTTGCCACCTCCAGCTCAGGAAAATAAGGAACATCCCACCATTGAGGTTGGGAGGGGAGGGGGTTACATGTGAAAGGAATTACCAGCAGTTTCCTTAAACCCGGTTTTGGTATCATTTTCATTTATAAAGTAAAAATGCAAGTAGCAATAAATTAAAGTTCCTAGTGGCAGAGGAGCTAGCCATTTTTGTTTTTATACTATTCAGTAAAGGACTCAGGAGGCTTTCTCCAGAATTCCAAGGCAGACTGAGTCACCTCAGCAGTTGGCCCACTGTATATAGACCGCGACTCTGATTCCCGTCTCTCGCGCTGCTACCCACCACTCCTTTAGCAAGTAACAAGGTTGCCTGGTACTTGAAATATACGTTGGATATTTCGCAGTAATTTTCACTAGATGATATCAATTTTCAGTAGACTATCTATCTATCTGGTTATTGCCAGATGCCTTAATCCCGTAAGGAGTAGCCACAAACAAATCACCTCCATGTCGCTCTGTCTCCTGCCATTTCACTGCCCTGCTCCCAGCTCACACCCCCTTCTCTGATATACCTCTCCACTCCATCCCTTCATCTCATCCTTGGCCTCCCCCTCCCTTTCCCCCCCTCCACCTCACTCACATACTCTCTTCTCATCAGTTTCTCACTCTCCATCTTCTCCACATGGCCAAATCACCTTAATGTGTTTCTCCTAACGCTTCCTATCACATCCACATCCATACCACAACATTCCTTCACTTCCTCATTTGTCTGTCTCTCCATGTGACTCCAGTAGACTGTCAAATGAGTCTCCAGTAGACTATCAAATCAATATATTTTATGTTAACATAGAAAAAATGATGGATTATGATGCTGGTGAATTCAGATGAGAAAAACAAGGAACAATAGGCGTTCCGTATAGGTTCAATACGGAACGCAACAATTTACTCTCAAATACGGAACATTTCCGTTTTTTAAGGAAGAGGTGGCAACCCTATTTGCTAGTAGCCAAAGAGACTCATTCCTACCACAGTATAAAGGAGGAAACACCCAGATGAGCCTAAATAAATACTCAGGTTAACCCTAATAAGAAAAAAAAAAAAAACACCCTTATGAACACAGATGGAGAAAATAACCTAATGAATAACAGTAAATGCCCAAATGTAAAACTAACAAGAGAGGCCCATAAAGTATACAGGTAAGCCTATATTGATTCTTAAATATTTCACACTGCATTTTCAAGATAACTTCATAATAAAGTTGAAAAGGGATGTTTAATAATGTCCTTATATTTCAGATAGCCTAATGTGAAGCAGCCCACTCAGCAGGCACCAGCACCATGCAGCCCATTCCAGTTGTGACCGGCATCTCCCCCATTGAGGGAGTCCCAGGAACTAAGGTTACAATTAGAGGAGAAAATTTAGGCAACCGTCCAGAGGATTTAATTGGTAAGTTATTTTCTGTTGTATAAATAAAGGTACGTAGCGCATAAGTACCGGTACATGAGAAAATGCAGAGAAAAAGTTACTGTATTAGACTGGATGACTCATACACATAAGGTCGCCTCTGCTCCGGATTTTTTTTTTCTTTTTTTTCAGGGAAAAAAATCCCTGCACAGCTTCCTCCTTACTCTCGGGGGTCAGAGTGGTAGAGCACTTGACTCGAGACCGAGAGTTCGCTCTCTGCTTGGGTAGCTGGCTTGCTGGGAGAGGTAGCTCTCTCCCGTCACCCTAGCAGGACTATATGATCTAACCAGGTCTAGCTCGGGGGACTGATCTTATTTTAATCCTACTTACTCCCCAGGTCTGACAATATGTGGAGTGGACTGCCTGATGACGGCTGAGTGGAAGACCAGCAACAAGATCATTGCTCGCAGTGGTGCAGGCATTGGCAAGGGTGATATTATTGTTACTACTGTTGGGGGAGCACGAGGCACATCTACCGTACAGTTCAGAGGTGAGCAACACTATTTGTAGACTCAGATGTGTTTCCCAGCAGTTCAGTGTCAGTAGGTCATCTAGCAGTCACATTTCTGTATAAAGTACCCAACGTACTAGCTGGACCAGGATTTGAGTGGCTTGAATGATGAATGAATACATGTGTGGCCCATTTCATTGTTGTGCTGATGATTAATTTTCCCACTGTCATATGCTTTCCTTTTCTTGGCTTTCTGTACTGTGCTTTACCCCACATGGAGGTGGGAAAAGAAGCAGAATGATGATGTCAGGTACCCTGTTCAAGACATGGCTATGCACAGTACTTTATTGTTAAGCAGAAGAGATGACATATTAGGTGAGCTTTTGTGTCTACAAAAAGAGAAACATATCCGGTACTAAATTTCAATCACTGTAGGAATATTAACCACAGAATGATTGTGAGAAGTAGAAGAGGTGTTGTACTGTATTAGGTGAACGTATTTATTTATGAGCAGAGAAACATAGCAAGCCTCCCTCAACTTTGAAAAGTAACTAGCAGAATTAAGTAGGAAGCAGAGAAGGTAATATATTAGGGAACTTTTGTCCCAACTGTAGTGTGTATGATTGGTTTTTAATTCTTATTGACAGGCTACCAGGAGACAATGGGCCCTTTGAAGGAATCAGCAGTCTGGGTTGATGAAACAATTTTCCTGAACATGGCATTTGGCCGCAAACGTCCCATGTCCCCAGCCTCAGCCCTGCAGGAGGACCCTCTTGGACTCTCTGTGGAAGGCAATGAGTGAGTATCTTTAACATGCTCATTATGGTGTGGTATTTATTTTTAATTTTTTCTTTCTCTTCACAATCTCTATTAGCCACTGCCAAGGTGAACAAAATATTGTGGCAGTAGTCAGAGTGTAGTACAGTAATTAAAGGTTCTCATGTCCTGAAGGAAATAGATAAATTTGTCAAATATATCAGAGTATCTGTAGCCAGACACACTTATGGTATCTCAGTAAAATTACCTCCATGTCACCCTGTCATGTGCCATCAGGCTTCATTTCCCCTCCTCTCACACTACTCTCACTTATCTCTGCATCCTGTCTCTCTGCCTCATCATCAGTCTCCCCGTTCCTGTTTCCCCCTCCTTATCAATCACTTACACTCTCCTAGTCAGTTTCTCAGTCTCCTTTCTTTCCACATCTCAGGGTAGCTGCTTCCTTCTAACACTTAGTTAAGACATCTTAAAGTCAGGAATGCCTTTACATTACTCTGATACATTCCTGTTCCTTTGATGGTCTCTGTGTTGTAATACATTCCTTTTCCTTTGATGGCCTCTGTGTTGTAATACATTCTTGTTCCTTTGATCACCTTTGTGTTGTAATACATCCCTGTTCCTTTGATGGCCTCAATGCTTCCCTTCTTTGGATGACTAAAACAGCAATATATAGATCACAATAGTGGTAGGTGGTGGCGACCATCATCCACTCACTTGATGTAGTGCTGCCTACTTCTTCCTTAGCCTTTATCATTCTTTTTCTGTGCTTGCCCTCCTTTCTTCCTATTTCTCCCATCTTTCCTGTCACTTCTTATGCGTCTTTCCTTTACAGGTGGCTGTACACTGAGTGACAAGCCAAATGGTTTCCTGTAAGCTAAGAAACCATTTACAACGCTGGGTGGTAACCAGATAACCAAACCATAAGTGCTCCCTACGTGTCAGCAAGTGGGTTGGTGGAGGGTTAGTGCCCCTCCCTGTAAAACAAATAACTCAAAGTCAAATGGCCACCCCTTACAGGATTATGGCATCTGACAATAGATAGATAGACATGTATTCTAGTAACACTTTATACTGTACTAGGATGATTTGCTGTTATGTTACTGTTACTACCACATCATTTTCTTCAGCATAGAAAAGACGTCAGCATAGCGAAGGGTTTACATGAAGTTTGCACTCATTCATTTGTTCAGCCGAAAAGTATTGGAGGAAGACCTAGAGGACATGTTCCCTGGGTACTCGGGTGACCTGTCCTCATCCAAGTTCAGCCCCGAGTGGTTCCTTTTAGAGCATCACCTCACCACATCCTTTGATGACCTTCGTGCTGGCCTGGCTTGTCTCAGGAGAAGGGTCGAGTCACAGAAGGAGGGACAGATTTCTTTCCTCAAGGTTAGTGGTGCTGTTTAGTAAGTGTCTACTGTATAGTTCCTCTTGAGAACTATTTGTTCCAAGATTTGGTTCTTAACACAGAAAGTTTGAAAATTGAAATTCAATAACACCTGAGACCAAATATTGTACCTTTTTACTTTTAACCCATAAACTATACGACAGGGAAAATCTGATGACAATAAGTTCCATAGATAAGCAGCTGGAATTATTTTATTTTGAAGCTCAGTATTTGTGACATTGTTGGTGGGAATAAAGATGTGATGGGGGGGCTGTGGGGAGGTGGTGAGAGATGGAAGTAGAGGGCTTGGGGGTCAGTAGGAGGGAGTGGGGGTTACTGGACAGAGTAGGGAGTGGAAGGAAGGAGGTGTGGCGTGACCTATCAGTCTCAGTCTGCCTCAGTGCGGCTCAGATCATCAGTCACAGTTTTCGTATTAATACTGAAAGGCATGGAATGTCTTCCTGCAGGCCAATGTTGGATCAGTCATTGAGCAACTGGACACCCTACAGGAGCTTAAGTGCAAATTTGAGAGTGACATCCAGGAATATGGACGCAACTCAACTCAAGTGCTGGAGAAGGCTATTATAGGTAAGGTTTCGGATGATTTAATACATACTGACAGACATACACAGCCTTCCTTGCATATACACACATACACGCACTGATTCATTTATTAACTCACATTCTTCTTGCCCACTTTCTCTCCTCTCCTCTCCTCTCCTCTCCTCTCCTCTCCTCTCCTCTCCTCTCCTCTCCTCTCCTCTCCTCTCCTCTCCTCTCCTCTCTTCTCTTCTCTTCTCTTCTCTTCTCTTCTCCTCTCCTCTCCTCTCTTCCCATCTCTTTACTTTTTTCCTCTCTTTTCCCTTCCCTTCCCTTCCCTTCCCTATTTAAGTTTTTCACTTCACACTTAGACTGTTAGGGAAACATATATGTCAGATCTGTGTAACACCTTCACTACAGTGACATATTCATGGAAAAAAGAGTGATGGTCATGATGATAATGATGCAAGAAAGATAGTAATTTCTATCTATCTATCTATTGCCAGACACCTCAATCCCGCACGGGGTAGCCACAAACAAATTGCCTCCATGTCGCTTTGTCCCCCGCCATTTCACTACCCCGCTCCCAACTCACACCCCCCTCTCTCATGTACCTCTCCACTCCATCCCTCCATCTCATCCTCGGCCTCCACCTCACTCAGATACACTCTCCTCGTCAGTCTTTCACTCTCCATCCTCTCCACATGCCCAAACCACCTTAACGTGTTTCTCCTAACGCTTCCTATCACGTCCACAACCACACCACAACGCTCCTTCACTTCCTCATTTGTTAGTCAGTCTCTCCATGTGACTCCACATGCTCCTTTCAAATAACTCATGTCCACTGCTCTCACTCTTGACTTCTGTCCTTCCGACAGGATCCAAGCTTCACTTCCATATGTAAGAGTTGGTATCACAATACTGTCATGTAACAACTTTTACACTTCCATGTGTCCTCCCTGTTTCTTATTACTGCTTTCAAGGAACCAGCAACCTTCCTTCCCTGCTGCACCCTTTCAAGCACTTCACCCTCCAGACTTCCATCCTTACTCATCACACTACCCAAGTACTTAAATGCACTCACATTCTCCATATCCTCCCCATCCAATCTCACTGTACATTCACTGGCTTCACTTCTCTCGAAGACCATCACTTTACTCTTCCCTACATTTACCTTTAGATTCCGTTTCTTACACACTCTCCCAAACTCATCCACCAAGCCTTGCAGCTCCCCTTCGTCTTTGCTCAACAACGCAGTATCATCTGCAAACAACAGTACAGGGAGTTTCCACACACTGCCCTCTCTCACTAGGGCCACTCCAACATCCACTGCCCGACCTTGTATCTCTTTTAAAACCCCATCCATATACAGATTGAACAACCATGGAGACATGACACATCCTTGTTTCAAACCAACCTTCAAATAGAAAGATTCACTCAGTCTGCCATCCACATGCACTGCAACCTTAGCACCCTCATACATACTCCTCACTGCCTTCAACAACTTCCCAATCACTCCATATATTCTTAATACTTTCCACAATCCTTGTCTATCCACCCTGTCATATGCTTTCTCCAGATCCACAAAGGCTGCATACAACTTCTTTCCCTTCTCTAGAAACTTTTCCACTAAGGATCTAAGAATGAATATCTTGTCTACACAACCTCTTCCCTTCCTAAAACCTCCCTGTTCTTCTCCAACTAATTCCTCTGTTATTTCCTAACTCTGTCAATAAGTATCCTACCATATACTTTTCCTGTTACACTGAGAAGGCAAATGCCCCTATGATTACCACACACTGCTTTTCCCCCTTTTCCTTTGTACAGAGGAATAATTATACCTGACTTCCAATCCTCCGGGACTCTACCCTCCTCCCACGCCAATCTGCACACCTTCCACATCCATTCTATCACTATCTCTCCCCCATGCTTCAGCATTTCACCACACACTCCATCAATTTCTGGGGCTTTCCCCATTTTAACTTTCTTCATTGCTTCCACCACTTCCATCCTACTGATTTCTTCCTCTCTTCTCACAACCCTCCTTCTCCCTGCCATTCCCCAGCCACTTATATTTGCATTACTTTCATTCTCTATGTTCAACAGATCATTAAAGTGTTCTCTCCATCTCTTTACTTTTTCTCCCTTCTCCACTAGTAATCTACCATTTTTATCTTTCACACCCCCACTGACTTCGTTGGCACCCTGTCTAGCTCTCTTTACCTCCTTCCAGAACATTTTCTTACATTCCCTCCACTTTGCACTCAAATTCCTTCCAAATTCCTCCTCCACTCTCTTCGTACTCTCTCTTACTAATCTTTTCACCTCTCTCCTCCTCTTTACATATACTGTAACTCTCTCATCCGTCTCTCAGCTTCTTCGACGCCACTGTTCCTTATCCATTCATTATATGCTTTCTTCTTTTGTGCCACAGCCTCTCTCACCTCTTCAGTCCACCATGCTGTTCCCTGAACCCCCTTTCATCTTCTCTTCACCCCACACACCACCTCACATACTGCACAGTAATTTCAGGCCCCCAGTTTTCTTCATTCTCTTATCATAGTTTAAGAATGGCATTCACCAGTCATGAAGGAGGATGACAATTTCACGTCACTGAATTTTCTCGTTTCACTTTATAGAATGTAAGAACGAGGCAGACCAGTTGTTTGAGGATGTACTGCAACGCAAGGACCGAGCAGACGGCACACGTAATGCACTCAATGTACTACACCGGTTCCGCTTCCTGCTTTATCTCCCGGTGAACATCGAGAGACATATCCAGCGTGGTGACTATGATGTGGTGATCAATGACTATGCCCGTGCTAAGAGTCTGTTCGGGGATACTCATGTTCCTGTGAGTATACTTTGTTGACTTCAGACCCTCTTCACTTTCCATTGACATAAAATTGCCATCTCTTCCATTGCATGCTAGGCTGTAATAAGTGATAATTGTAGATTTGACTTTAGATGATGAATGGTATGATGTACATTAGTATAAGTGTTTATGCCTGTTGGGTGGAGTCAGTATTCCCCGGGCTTGATTGGTGAGTGAATGAGAGTGTGGCCTACTTAATTGTGCAAACTTTTGGTTAGTTTTGCCAGTCAGGTTTTTTCTTATTCTCTGGACCCTACTTCACCCAGTCTGTAGGTGGGACTAAGAGTCTTGGTGATCTTTATATTTACATTAGTTTGTAATTTGAGCTATGCTGACTAATGATTTATTGTCACATATATTCCAGAAAATGAAACATCACTAATATTTGTAGTTGTGTGTGCTTGCAGTTGTTCCGTCGATTCTACAGCGAGGTTGAGAAGAGAATAGAAGAGCTGAGAGGAGTGCTGAGGGAGCAGCTTACAAACATGCCATCGTCACTAGACCACCAGAAGAAAATTATCAGGTATTTGCAGCTGTCATATAGATACTAGAAAGGGACAGCTGCATGTGGTGGTACCAATATAACTGAAGCACTCCAGTGCACAGTTGTCCAAATATCCCTCATTTCCCTCCTTTGAAACCATCCTGCTTTTCTGTCCTTGTCTTTGATTCAGACTGGGTAGGCTACTTGGTTGTTGTTTACCCTAAAACAAACAGCCTCAAAAGGGCCAACAGGTCTGTCGATGTGTGCTTCCTTTTTACTTGTCCCCTGAAAGGAGGATGGTGAACTGCTGGAGGAGAGCATCTCCAGTCTGTAGTTCACTGGGTTCACATTTTAGATGATCCAGGGGGTGACAACTAATATCTGTTTACTAGTACCACATGTCATGTCACTAACATAAGTGAAAATAGAGGTTCTGCCAGATACTGTATTTTATTATTCATTTGTCCATTCATAAATATGATGATATGTTTTCTTATCAAGTGCCATCATATTGGGGTTGGTCATGGTGCAACTGGTGTTTTCTATGGTCTGGAAGCTAAACCAAGTGCCAGAGCCAGCTAATTACTTACTAGCAGTTGCTTGAAGCTGTTGAGAACAGACTCGGTTAGTTTCATCTCTCTAGACCCTACCTCGCCCCATCTTTAAGTGAGAAAGGGAGTATGGATGGTGGTGTTGATGATGATAAAAATCTCTTCCCTTTAACCCTCAGGAACCTACATCACCTAGAAAGCCCCGGAGATCCAGCATGGGAGTGTTTGTCTGCACAACACTCATATATCCTACAGCTGCTCATCTCTGCCCGAGATTCACACCTCAACCGTGAGATGGCTGACCATGATCTTGGTTCTGTGGGTGGAAAAGCCAGTGGTGGTGGTGGTGGAGCAGCACGGCACACAACACCAGCGGCAAAGTATAACAAGATTATGATGTCTTCTGTTGGGGAGTGGCAGGTGTGTTTTCATATGGCTTGTTAACTGGTGATTTTAATATGGTACTTTAAATTGACAGGTAGTGGATTTGGTTGTGACTCATTCAGTTGGTCAAACTTTAGTTAGTATCTCATTGTATCAAGTTTTTTCTGGCCTTCTGGACCTTACCTCATCAGACTTTGAGATGGGAAAAGAGGTCTGGATGATGATCACGATGAAGATAAACTGACAGGGGATTGAGTTGATTGGATGAAAGACACATAACACCCAGTTCAAAGTATGATATTGTTTAACATCTGTGATGTTTTCAGAAAGGGAATGACAAGTGGGTTCTTTATTTTTAGCTTGTTAACTTATGTGGCAATGGTATTTTCAACTGACAAGGGACTGAGTTGATTGGTGAATGACACACAGCACTAACTGCAAAACATTACTGCTTAAGATTATTAAATATTTGGTAGGGGAGTGGCAGGTGTGTGTGTTTTTAAGGTATGATAAATAGCTGTAATAGTTTAAACTATACTTTGGCTGTACTTTTAACCCCAAGTGGATTGCAGTCCGCCATCCTCCTTTTGGGGTATAGGGTTCATCCTCTGTCTCCCCCTCACCTACCCCTCTTTGCCTCACTCATACACTCCTAATCAGTCTTTAATCTCTATATCTAATCCCAACCACAGGCAACAGCCCCAGTTCGAGTGTTGATGGTTGAGGAGATTTGTGAACTTCTGTCTAGTAATTTCCCGGACATGTGGAAGTTGAGCCAAGCATATTTTGGTGGTGAACTGCTGCCACCCACTGCACAAATAGACCACCAAAGGAGTACACAGTGTAAGGTGTGTATAGATAGATATATTGATTGATTGATGGTGAGATTGATATGTTAGGTAATTAGAAAGATAGGTAAGTAGACATATAGACCAGCAGAGGCAGCCCAGATGTATGGTGTATTATGAGTTAGCATAGACTATTGGTCAGAATTCTGTGGTATGAAAAAGTGACCCAGACAGCTGACAGCTATGTACAGCAGTATGTCTAGGTGAGAGTTATATGATAAGGAAAAGACTCAGACAGCTTTATAAATGTGTTAAAAAGCATTGTTCATTTATTATAAGGGACAGAAGTCCTCCAAAAGCAGGGGGTGCCAGCCCAGAGCCATGCCTGGTAGTATAGTTGGTTTGTTTTCATTCTACAAAAATCCATATTACCATTCAGCTCAGTTGATGGTCAGGTGTGTAAATTTGCAGACAAAGTTGGCTAGTAACCATGGAATCTTATTTCTGTAACAAAGGTTTATGAAATTTCCTGCAATCACAACTTATTATTCAAGTTAAATGTCAGGACCAACTTGCCTAGCCCCGGGTTCCTATGCTCCTCATGGGGCGACATGGGATTGGATGATGGATGGATGGATTTAGGAGTGGCCCAGTTCTGTTAGGAACTAAACTAACTATAATAATTGCAACCCCAGCTCATCTGAACATCAACCTGGGCACAGTGTTTCCTGGGTCTATTTAGTTCATTCCTTTTTAGTAGGCAGCATTCATCCTTTTGGAGCTTATTTCCTGTATGTAAGTGGCAGAATAAGATGATGCTCCAGCTCTACATCCTTTCCAGAGAACTTCATGACTAGCATGGTATTCTAGTGTTTATCTGCCATTACAGCTCTGCATTCAAGCTGGAAAGATGCCAGCTTTGTTCCTGAGTTGAAGTCAGAATTGTCTGTTATGTATAGGATTTACTGTACTTTTCCTTTTGTTCGTTGGTTAATCAACTTCACCATGCTTTCATGTGTTAGCCATGGTCACCTAATAGTGGCTGTCCAATCTACTCAATCTCTAGCAGCCTTTCTGTTCAGTCCCTTATCTCTGAGGTCACTCTTTGACCTCGTCCCAGGTCCTATTGGGTGTGCCTCTTGCAAGTCAGCTCTCAACATTCACACCTTTCACTTGTATTGTAATGTTGCCATGATCTTTGTAATGTAATCAGTGATGATTTCTTTTTTTTTTTTTTTTTCAGGAGATGATTCTGGAGTTGCTTGACGTGTTCAGTGGTGTGATTCGAGGTGCGGTGATGCCGCTGTCACTCATCCCGTCACAGCCCAAGTTCAGAAACTACCACGTATGGCCAGATGTACCTCTAGACCAGATTACTCCATGGCTGCCACAGGTAACTTACCCCCATTTCTGATGCTTTTTACCTACAAGCATACCATCCATACATCCAACATCCAATCCCACGTTGCTCCATGAAGAGCGTAAGAGCCTGCGTCTAGGTAAGTTGGTCCTGACATTTAAGATGAGAGTAACCAGCCTTACTCATCCATGAGTGGCATTAGCTTACATGAGCAATAAACCCCAACCACCCCTTGGATATAAACCTTTACCAGCTCAATCCGATTGGAGAGCCGTAATTACCCACTAAAACCACCAGGCGCCAAAATTTGGTTATATGGTTACCACCCAGCGTAGTAAATGGTTTCCTGGTGTACTGGAAACCGTTTGACTTGTCACTCAGTGTAGAGTCACCCACAGGCAGAAGGAAGAGGAAAGAATGAAGGAAAGAAAGAAAGAAGAGGGAGTCTGAAGTCACTCATAGGCAGAAGGACAAGGAAAGAATGAAGGAAAGAATGACAGAAGAGGACCGAAGGAAAGAAGGATGAAGGAGAGGATAGGGCAGACACCCAAGGGCAGCATTACATTGAGAGAGTGGATGGTGAGCACCCTCACCTACCACTACCTACAGGCATACATACATACATAAAAGAAACAGGATAATGAGGATGATGATGATTAAAATATTACTGCATTATTACAGGTGTTGCGTCATGTGCGAGGCTGCTTCAGTACACTTCTTACTCTCGATCTGCCAAATGATGCCCTTGATGTCATAAAGGATCTCATATTTGATCTGAGGTAGGTACCATTTGATTTTCCTTGTTGGTTTTCTGAATCTTACCTCACCCCCTCTGTAAGTGAGAAAAAATGTCAGGATGTTGATGATGGAGATGGTGATGATGCTGTAATTGTTGTGAGTACACTTCCTCTGATACCTTCTTAATCTTTATATGGAGAAAGATAAGTTGTGGTTTGGGGTTCTCATTGACAATACTGTTTTTATTATGCTAGTGTTTTGTATTTGTTTACGAGAGAGGGGGATGTGTGTTGAAGAGAGGGCAATTTGATGACAAAGAACAGGATGACATGGAGGTGATTTGTTTGTGGTTACTCCATACAGGAATAAGGTGTTTTGTGCTAGATGGTTCTGTATTTTACTGGGAACGTTGTTGATAATTCTCTTACTTTAACTCTTTCGCTTTTCCTGTATCTGGATTTTATTCATTGTAGTTTTTGAGCTGGAAATATGCTTAGGATGGATGTAGTGCTGCTCTCAGGTGTTAGGATGGATGTAGTGCTGCTCTCAGGTGTTAGGATGGATGTAGTGCTGCTCTCAGATGTCGGCCCTTTCCTCTCCTCCATCCTTCTTTCATTCCATTCTCTTCTGTCTTTCTTTCCTTCATTCTTTCCTCTTTGTTTTGCCTGTGGGTGACTATACTGAATGACAAGCCAAATGGTTTCCTGTACACCAGGAAACCATTTACTATGTTGGGTGGTAACCATATAACGAAATTTTGGCGCCTGGTGGTCCATCCATCATCCAATCCTACGTTGCCCCATGAGGAGTGTAGGAGCATTATGTGAGCAATAAACCCCAACCACCCTTTGGATATAAACCTTCACCAGCTCAATCTGATTGGAGTGCTTTAATTACCCACTAAACCACCGGGCACCATAATTTGGTTTTATGGTTACCACCCAGCGTAGTTCAGTGGATAATTATGGCGCTCCAATCAAGTTGAGCCGGTTAAGGTTTATATCCAAGGGATTGTTGGGGTTTATTGCCCACGTAATGCCACTCAGGGATGAGTGAGGCTGGTCGCTCTCATCTCAAATATCAGGACCAGCTTGCCTTGCCCCAGTTTCTAAGCTCATCATGGAGCAATGTAGGATTGGATGATGGATGGATAAGGATGATGATGATAATGGTAACAGTGATAATGATGATGATGATGACAAGTCTGTGTTTTAGTTTGTGTCCTGTTTTCAGAGTGCACTGCTTGACATCACTGTTCCAGCAAACAGTAGAGCATGTACGCAGCCTACACACCCGAGAGAGGTGGCAGCTGGAGGTGGATGATGAAAGTGGTGGATGTACACAGCTGGTCAGACATAATATCTTGCTGTTGTATACTGGGTGTCTTGTGAGATTTTTGAGAAATTTAAGGAGGTAATTCTTTGGTTAATGTTAAGCAAAAAATACTATCTTAGAATGGGTCTAGGTATCACCCACTATGGAAATGACCTTATGGGGAAAAAATGGTCTCCTTCGTATTTCACCCATAAAATCATTGGTAACTGAAGCTCCATAATGGTTAAAATGTGAACCTGTGTTGATATGGCCTTTTTTATTCATAGTTGTCCTTAGATCAACCTCCCAGTTTCTCAAATTTTGCATGATACCCTGTTTATTTTATCAGTACCAGAGGTCTTTAAGGAAGTAAAGGAACTTTGTGGTGTTGATGTGGGTATGATATGATAGTGTTAAGAGAAATGCTTTGAGATGGTTTGGTCATGCGGAGAGGATGGGGAATGAGAAACTGATAAGGAGAGCAAATGTTAATAAGGTGGAGGGGAAGAGGAGGAGGAGACAAAAGATGAGATGAAGAGATGGAATGGAGAGTTATGTGAGAGATGGGGATGTAAGCTGGAGGGAGAGTAGCCAAATGGTAGAGGACATGGTGACATGGGGATGACTTGTTTGTAGCCACCCGTTATTGGATAATGGCATCTTTTGTAGAAAAGTTCTTTCCTTATCTAAATTGAGCATCTGGGGGTAACAAGAATAAAATAAAAATGATGTCATTGCTGATAGGATTAAGCAAACCATTTCATACTGAATTTAGCTTGTGTTTGAATCAGTGTTGTAACAGATACTGTCCACCCTCAGCCGCACATCTGCGAGAGTGTGATCATTGAGTGTGCGCAGCTGGTGAGAGAGACAGTACTGGAGACCAACCATCGAGAGACACCCTTGCTTGACCACCCCACCGTCAGGAAGGATGTTATGACCCTTATCCACAATGTTATCGTGGCATTTGCTCAGGTAGGTGGATGAACAGTATGGATATAAGATCCCACAATCAGTAACTGCCTTTAATTTTCAATATGTATTAAACATTAATGTGATGAAATTTTTGACTAGTACTGTATATTTAAATACAAAATAAAAAGAAATTTACAATAACCTTGTTTCAGTCATTAGAGAAGTTAAGTCTGTGTGACCCTGATGATGATGAGGATGCCTGTCCACCACTGAGTGATAAGAAGCTAAGAATATACAGAACAGTTGTAACATTTTGTCATTCATATCATAACTGTGTAGCTGAAACTCATGTTACAGTTGCTAGAGATATCAAGTCTACATGACCGTGATAATGACGAGGTTGACTGTCTGCTATGACAAGATCCTCCGTATGGAGACTAACGGTAGTTAGTATAAAAGGCAATATAGTTTTACATATCATCATTCTAATTATATCTAACTTGACTTCATGTTTCAGTCACTAGAGAAGTTAAGTCTACGAGATCCTGATGATGACGAGATTGACTGTCTGCCGCTGAGTGATAAGACCCCTGGTGTGGAGGCCCAGCTGCTTATCACCCTCAGTAACTGTGCTTTTATGAGACGTGTTGTGCTGCCAAGGCTACTCGATGCACTGGTTAGGGCATCATATCCAGCACAGGAGGTGAGGAGGAGGGGAAAGGGCAGAGAGAGAGAGGTGGGGGGGGCAAGGAGGAGATTGCCCCAAACTGAAAAAGATCATCAGGTGTTGTGATGGGGAGTATGTGCTGAAAAATATTAGAAGTGGTCTAAGTAATGAATGTGATATTAGTAGGAGAGCACATATATGTCAATGAGGGCAAGAGGGAGAGAAGAAGACCAGGGATGGGGTGGAAGGATGGAGTGGAGAGGTATATGAATGACGGTGCTGTGAGTTGGAGGGAGGGGAGCATGATGGCAGAGAACAGGATGACATAGAGGCAGTTTGTTCATAGGCACCCTTTGCAGTATTAAGGCATCTGGCTATAGCTAGATTAGTATTATTACTGTATTATTATTATTAACTTGCCTAGCCCTGGGCTCCGACGCTCCTCATGGGGCAACACAGAATTGAATGAAGGAAATGATGAATGAATTATTATTATTATTATTTGGTGGATGGATGATTACAGTATTATTGTCAGTTGTAGTAGTAGTTGTTCCCTATGCGTCTGGCCGAACAGACCCGAGTCCCTAAGGAAGGCCATGGCCGAGACCGGGCTTTCCCCCAGAGCTCTCAAGGAGTGTTTGTTGTGTTGTTGGCGTAAATGATTGTGTGCAGTGCAGTCTTCCATGATGTGCTTAATAGTGTGGGGTGCTGTGTTACATCCTGGACAGGCATCAGCGACGGAGTCATCCAGCCTCTTCTGATAACTTAAGAGGGCTGGATGATGCCCACATCTCAGCCTGCCCAGGTGGACCCTTTCCTCACGGGGGAGATAGCGTTTGGAAGGATGGATATCTGGAGGCCATGCATGCAGCTGTGTGTTGTCTTTAAGTGACTGAATGGAACGGCAAGTGATTTGAGTATGAATATGCTTCTGGAAGCTGGTCTGAAGCAGGCAGGGGGGAGAGATGATAGTATTTGTGTATGATATCATGTGCTGGGTGTTGTTTTGATGTTCCTTGGTGTGTGGGGATGTGCTGCCATGTAGTGTAGTGGATGTTGTGGGTTTGTGGAGGCTGCAGTGAGAATTTGGGTGCCTCTCATGTCTAGATGATCCTTGACTTTGGGACTTTGGTTTCTTGGTGTAGGTGGTCTGTAGGTGTAGTAGCTGTGCAGCCTGTGATTATTTTTAGGGCCTTGTTTTGTATGTTCTGAAGAGTGTCATAGTGTGTTTTAGTGAGGTTAGGCGCCCAAGCAGGGCTTGCATAATTCATCACTGAACGTATATATTGTTTGTATACTGTGGTGGTGGTTTCTTTGTTGTGTCCAAATGTCGTATGGGCAAGTGACTTCAAGGGATTGAGTCTAGGTGTTAATTTACTTTTGATGTTTGTAATGTGTTGTTTAAATGACATTGATGTATTGTATGTTACATCAAGGATTTTGGGTGTGTGTGTGTGTGTGTGTGGTAGGGGAGTGTTGTCTATGGTGAGGTGTGGAATGTGACTGTGTTCTGCTGTCCAGTTTGTGAGAAGGGTCACTGTAGATTTGGCTGGGGCTATTTTGTTTGTGGTAAACCATTCGTGTAGTGTGTTGAGGTAAGGTTGGAGGATGTGTGTGGCTGTGTTTGCATTTTGGTGTGTGCATGTAAGTGTTATGTCATCTGCATAGGAATCTATGTGTATTTGTTGTGTGTGGGGTGTGGGTATGTCATGCATGTATAGGTTAAAGAGTGTAGGAGACAAGACAGATCCTTGGGGGACGCCATTTGTGAAGTTTCTGATGTTCGAGGACTGACCAGCAAAAGTTACACGTGCATATCTCCCTGGTAAGTAGTTTGCCAGCCATCTTTTTGTCTTATTGTGCATGTTTGTGTTGAATATTTTGTTTGTAAGGTTGTGGTGGGGGATGGAATCAAAAGCTTTACTAATGTCTAGTGTGGCAAGGAGTGTTCTCTGTGGTGGCCTAGCTGAATTCATGCCATCAATAACTCTCTGTGTGATGTCTGTAAGAAGAGTGTTTGTGGAGTGTATTGGCCTAAAACCATGTTGTGATGGGACTAGAGGGGTGTGAGGTGTAACTAGTTGTAGTACCAGTCTTTCAGTGACTTTAGAGGGGGTGCAGAGGAGTGTGATGAGGCTGTGTGAGGAAAGTAATATGGGGTCTTTTTTGGGTTCGGGGATAGTGATAATAATGCCATGCTTCCAGATGTTGGGTATTATGTTGTGTGAGTAGCTGTAGTTTGATATGTTGGTGAGTGCTTGTATGCCTTGTGGTCCAAGGTGTTTAAGGTGTATATTGCTTATGTTGTCTGGTCCACAGGCAGATGAGTGCTTTAGATTGCTGATGATGTGCTTCGTCTGGTTGTAAGTGAAAGTTGCGAAGTTTGGGTCTGTGGAGAACTGTCTCTTACGTTGGATGATACGTCGGTCGTCACGATGGGGGTTTAGATGGCTGACATGTGAAAAGTGATTGATGAGAGTGTTTGCTCGTTTGTTTTGAAGGTATGGTGTCTGTTGTTGTGATGGCAACGTGTGATTGTGTACCGTTGCTGTTGGAGAGTGTGATGCTGTTTAGTGTTTTGTAGAGTTTGCTGGTGTTTGTTTTGTGATCAAGTGTTTGGAGATAATTATTCCAATTTAGTGTTTGCTGTTCTGATATTTTATTGTTTATTTGAGTGTTGAGTTCTTGTATTTGTTGTATGGTGTCAAGCGTATGTAGTGTTCGGGAGTGTCGTAGTGTGTCCCGTTGTCTGATGAGGCCTTGAATTTCTGGTGTGAAATTGGGGTTGTGTCTTTTTCTGTTGCCTCTAGGGATGTGTCTTTTGTCTGCATTTTGTTTAATTGTATTGAAAATGTGCACAGCGGTGTTGATGTTTGTGATGGATGTACTGTTTAATGTTTCAAAGTGTTGTTCTGTTTCAGTTGTGCAGGCCTCCCAGTTGGCTCTCTTATAATTAGTGTATGTGTGTCTGTAGCCAGCTGGGGTGATTCTGGTTTTTGTAGTGATGATGATTGGCAGGTGGTCAGCTCCAGGAAGTTGTGGGGGCAAGGTTTGGGGAACAGAAGGTGATGTCTGGGGATGATGGGAGGAAGAGGGCTTGGTGTGGGGTGTGGGTATGATGATTGGAATTTTTGAGAAAGAAAATATGGTCTGTCTGGGTTTATAGTGCCTCTGTCTGTGTCAGGGTTGTTGACATACCAGGTTGACGCCTTAGCGTTGAAATCACCACCCAGGATGATGTTGGGTATGTTAGTGATGTGGTGTATTTGTGGAGAGTAATTATGTGGTACTGTGAGGGATGATTGAGGGGGAATGTATATGTTGGCAATTGTTGTGTGTGATTTGTTACCAGTGCTTATTTTAATTGATTGTATTTCTGTCTTAGTGTCATGTGGGGGGAGAAGTGATTTTGTGTGTGCACTGGTATCTGAAAAGTTGACGGATTTGTGTACCAGGGTGATGAGTCCACCGCTACCATCGTCGGCCCGGTGTTGTCTGTTGGTGGTGAAATTATGAAATGTAGGTGTTTTTTGTGTTGTGTGTAGTTTTTTGTTTCTTGTAAGATGGCAGTGTGTATGTTGTGTTGTTCGATGAATTGTTTGAGTTCTTGTTTTTCTGTGTTTATGCCATCTATGTTTAGTTGGAGAATGGTTATGTTATGTGTGCGGTGTGTGTTGGGTGCTGCAGCACAGATGGGAGGTGGTGGCGAGGGGTAGGAGAAGGTTGTGGTGGAGGTAAGGGTTGGGGTGGGATAGGAGGGGTTAGGGGATTGGATGGTGTAGAAAGGATTGGTGGGTTAGGATGAGGAGGTGTGGGGGAAGTAGGAGTAGGGTTGGTGAGGCAGTTAGTGGGTGGTGGGAAGGAACATAAGGAGCAGGTCCAGGTGCTTGTGTAGTCTTTTTTAGATACAAGTGTTGTGCAGGTTTAATGGGTCCAGTTCTTGCAAGAATTGCAGTGAACTGAACCCTTTGTCTGTTGACTTGACATAATAGGTTTGGAGCATGTTGGACATGTGTATTTGGTGGGGGGTCCTGGATTGCTTTCAATGTCCGTGGCGAGAAGAAGTCGTCGAGAAATGACTGCTGGGGAATCATTTCTCAGTGTAGAAAAAACTGTGTTGTTGTGTGTGATGTGTGGAGAGATGTGGTACTTGCCCAGGCGACCAAAGCCACTCCCAGGTTCTCTGGTTTGGCCCCCATGCTGTCCTCCTCTTCTCCTTGACAGCCTCTGGGGGGTAGACCCACGGCGAAGACGCCACCGCTCCAGGTCCAGTAGTAGTAGTAAGTGGTTCTCTTCTTTCAGGTAAAAGATGCAGTGGAGCAAGCAGACACAACCTACGGTGAACTACAGGACCGCTTGTTTGAGGCCTACCTTGAGGAGCGAGTTGACCCAATCATTGGTGAGCACTTTGGATATAAGGGTGCAGGTTAAGAATGAGAGCAGTGAAAATGAGTTTTCTGAGAGGAGCATGTGGAGCTAACCTGGAGAGACACAGATGTATGAGGAGATGAAGGAGTGATGTCATATTGATAAGGATTTTCTAGAAAGCATTCGGTGAAGTACTTGGAGATGGTTTGGCCATGTGTAGAGGATGGAAAATGAGAGATTGACTAGGAGAGTGTATGTGAGGTGGAGGGGAGAAGAGGGAAGGAAAGACCAAGGATGAGATGGATGGATGGGATGAAGAGGTATATGATAAAGGGGGTGTGAGTTAGAGATAGAACAGCCAGATGCCAGAGGACATGGTGACGTAGTGGCAGTTTGTTTGTGGCCATCTCATAGGGGGTTAAGGTATATTCTTATAGATACACAGAAAGGTAGGTTGATAGATCACTTCAGACAACTTGAATTATGCTTGTATTTTGCAGGTATGATAGAGAGGTCGATGTATCTTGGTCAGTATGACTGGGGGAAGGTGGAGCATCAACCCACAGATGTTCGTTCATACGTCAAGGAAATTCTCATCAACATCACTCATGTACATGCTGAGGTTAGCTCTGCAGGGATTGAAAGGTGCTGTACTTTGAATTACAGCTTGCCAATAAAAGTATGACTTAGAGAAAGAATTTTAGCTCCTTCATATACAGTGACATGACTCATTAAAAAAATGACCTCTTGAAGTTGTGCAGGGACATGAATTGTTTCATAAAAATACTGTACCTCATGAAGCGCCATTTGAACGCAGTTAGACTCACCAAAAATTACCCTCTGAAGTTGTATTTTGATGTGACTGTGTCACAGATCCTGGGAAAATGAATTTTGAATGAAAAAGTCACTAATCTGCCAGTCAGGCCTTCCTCAGAAGTGGTAGTATTGTGTACAGAACAGTCCCCCCCACCACCACCAGAATTTTGTGGCTATGCGCAAAAGGGTTAACTGCTTCACAACAAGAGAAATCCTGTAAACTGAATAGAATTGCCTTATGCTAGTGGAAAGTAAAGTGACACAAGGAAGAAAAGTAGCTGGTGCAGTGAAGGCCTTGACAAGGAACAGAGGCTTGAGTGTCACAGCTGCATGAGGCTTACATGAAGGAGTATTAGTGCCAACTTTAACCTACAGATGTGAGACTATGGTGTGGCATGAAAATGAAAAGTCAAGAGTAAGAGCAGTGGAGATGGGACTGCTGAGGAATGTATGTGGAGTACAGAGGGTGGATAGGATACAAAATAATGTGATTTGTGAAAGATGTGGAGTGAGGAAGTCTGTGGACACCAGAATTGAAGAGAGTGTACTGAGATGGTATGGTCATGTGGAGAGAATGGATAACAATAGAGTGGTGAAAAGGTATATCTGAGCGAATCTGAAGGAGAGAGAAGGCGAGGTAGGCCAAGGAGAAGGTGGAGAGATATGGTGGAAGAGTGGTAGAGGAAGAGAGGTTTGGAAGTCGGTGAGGCTAGGAAACTGGCAAGAGATCGAGCTGACTGGATGAATGTTGTGAGAAGTTCTTGATCAGGGATTTGGCACCCCTTTTAACATGGCTGCATCCGGATTGACTCTATCAGATACATTTATATGAAGCTACAGAACATGTTGAATGTTTTTGGTGTATCAGATAGAGCCAGGATTGCGGGGGCTTGAATGATGAGTGAATGGAAGCGTGGCCCACTGGACTGGGCAAATTTGGGCTGTCTGGACATTGCTACTCCTCACCCTGCCCTAGGGTGGGAAAGGAGGTCGGGATGATGATGATGATGATTTTTTTAAAAACACCCCATGAAAATATGTGGCTTTTGTATTTCAGGTGGTTGGCGTATGGCCAGGGCTGGTTGGTGGTCTGGTGGGCCGTGTGGTGGAGGGTGTGGGTGAGGAAATGTCACGGCTAATGGTGTGCGTCAGTCAGTGGTCACGATGGGGTGGGGTACAGGCTCACATAGACCTGGCTGCCCTGACTACAGTTCTTACCCCACACATGACATCTAATGCAAGGTGAATTATAGAAGATTTTTTTATGGAAGATGCAGTACATAATCATTTTAAATCCTGTTATTGACAGGATGGGATGCAGGCTACATGAAATGTTCGATAGTACAGGAACAATCAGCCATTATGTGTTATGGTTGATAGCTGTCCTGTCTACTGTACTCACACCACACATAACACTCATTGCAAGGTTGCTTATAGGACTTTTATGACAGATTCAAGTATGTTAAGTCCTTGGTTTAAGTCATTTTTATTGCCCTGGGGTACAGTAATTCAGTATAAGTCATTGATGGAGTGGAGAGGGTACAGGCACATACAGACCTGGCTGCCCTGATTACAATTTTTATGCCACATATGCCATCCAGTACAAGGTGAGTTAGGGATCATTTATGGAAGGTTTGGTGCTGCAGAGGGATGCCTTTATGTAGCAGCACCAATATAACCAGGTTGCTCAGATGCATAGTTATACAATTGTCCCTAAACTCCCTCCCTGTCCCTTGAAAAGAGGATAGTCAACTGCAGAAGGGAGACTTCAGCCTGCAGTCAACCAAGTTCACATCTAGATGAACCTGGTGCCACAACAACAAAAGCATAATGATGGTGGTGGTGGTGGTGGTGGTGGTGGTATTAACCCTCTTGTTACCAATCAATGCAGGCAGCGTCCAACCGCAAACAAGTACTTGAGACAGTCGTGGGCGCCCAAGGCCACACATTGAGAAACCCCCCCTGTCATCTAGCTATTCCCACACACTAAATAATTCATAAACAATATATCCTCACACCCATATTTATGCTTCAATAATTATTATTTTATTTCACCGTAATCCCGAATAAATGTACGGTACTTGCTTATGGTGTTGTAAAAATGATCAGCCAAATGTAAATGATGCCTTATTTATTTATTTTTTTTACTTTAGTTATTTTTCAGTTTTGTCTCATAGAAATATAATTCTTATGCTAATCTGAGAAAAAGTTATGGGGAATTTATATGGCTACGTTTTGGTGTATAAAGCATTACTGTAGGTCAATTAGGGCTGATTTTATGGAGCGCACAAGGAAATGATATTACGCTCAAGCAAGGCTCGTAGCACACTGACTGAGGCTGTGGGGCAAAACTGGGTGCAGAATGGATTGAGCGCAGTGGAGGGATACATGGAGGGGCAAGTAGTGCTTTGTTCTCGCTCAGAAATGGACACAAAATCATTCCATAACCAAAAGAACAGGGGCCATTTCGTTTGACGCAGCTAGCGTTGAATGGTAACAAGCGGTTGAAATGTGCATGCAGCCTGCATCAAATGATAACGAGTGCATGAAATTTGCACCACACCCATAAACACCAAAGGATTAGAGATATTATTGATGATGATATTGTGATGATGAAGATGACTGCGTAACCCACACACACCTCTGTAAAAGAATAATCACATATTTTTCAGTGCATCATTCGAGGAAGCCATGGAGACACTGCCAAAACTCTCCCCAGATGAAGAAAGGTAAAGTCAATGTTAACTTTAATGTCTGCTCATTTTGAAGTCTAGTGAGTGGAAGTGAAGGAGCATTGTGGTTTTGCTGTGAATGTGTTGGAAAGTATTTGGAGAAGTACCTTGAGATGGATTGGCCATGTGAAGAGAAAGGAGGCTGATGAGGAGAGTGTGAATGAGGTGGAGAGGGAAGGGGATGACTGAGGTTGAGGTGGAGGGATAGGATGAAGAGGTATACCAGAGAGGGGGCCATGAGTAGAAGTAAAGACAATGGTGGAGGACAGGGTGACATGGAAGTTATTCATTTGTGAGCACCCCTTCTGAGACTAAGGCATCTGGCTATAGATAGATGGATAGACAAGTAAGTGAGTGGATGTTTAACCATTTCAAAGGGCACTCTTTTAATAGATCTCCTGCTTTTATGCTTTCTTACCCCTGTTTTTAGATGCTACTCACCCCACCTATATTGTAGTGGGAAGGAGGGTGGTGGTGATGATTTTTTGTGGTTGCAGCTACTAATGATATTCTGTCTTTATTTCCCCCTAGAGTGAAGGCTGAGGTTCTGGGCAGTTTCCAGACCAAGATGCGGTTTATGCTGGCATGCTTCTTACAGCTGGAACCCACAGTAGACAACACAGTCACCCACTCCATTGTATAATGGATGCCATGTTGATGCTGGACTCCGTGTCATTGCCATTTTGATGCATGACTTCATATGGATTCCATGTTGATGCTGAAATCCATGTGGACTCCTTGTTGTTCCTGAATTCCATGTTGATGCTGGAACCCATGGTGGACAGCATACTCACCTACTCTGTTGTTTAGTGGACTTCATGTGTGATGCTGGACCTGGAAAAGAACTTTTTTTTTTTTTAATAGAAATTGTAGTCAATTTGTTTTCATCTGGCAGGGATTGCCAACCCTTTTCAGCCTAGTTAATGGCCAGATGTAGTCAGATTGGAGGGTGGATTTAGTAACCAAGTAACTCATTTAGCAACTAAGGGGACTCATGCCCAGAGTCAGACACATTAAGAAAAAAAAAAATCATGCATCACAGCTGAGACTTATCAAATTTCACACAACAACGGCTTAGGAGTGAGGTTACGATAGTAGTCCAGTTGCATCTGGTGAAAACAGACAGGCAATAGGGGACTCTTCCTAAGCTGAATACACTTGCCTAGTACCAGCAAGAATAAGATAAGCAAATTAAAAAAAAAAGAGCAAAGAAAGGCACAACTGTAAAAAGATTAAGCCATGGTGATGTATCACAAGTAAGGAAAAAGTAGATCTTGTACTGTAATATTAGTAGTAGTTGCAACCCAAGGCTTATCTGAGCATGAACCTGGTGGACTGTAGGCTGAAGCTGCCCTTCTGCAATCCACCACCATCCTTTTGGAAGAGAGAGCTAAGAAGGTCTTTGTATAACTGGACAGTGGGACCAGCTAGTTATACCAGTACCACTGCTTGAATACATCTCTCTCCAGCACCTGTCTAGTAACAGCAGAAATGAAATAAATATGACCTTTCATGCGGAGGGGCTTAGCGACACTTATTTGGAAATATATTTGTGAATCCAGGTGTTGTCACAAGTGAGGAAAAGTACCATAGATCTTGTAATTATGAGCTAAAGGCACTGTCATGAAGCTATTACTATATAATATTTAGCAATTAAAATATATTTTGTAGGAATTTATTTGATTAGATAGAATATTGGTTATAGTGTAACTGCATTTATCATCAAATAAAGTTGTTGTATAGTATGTAAGTATTGTTTGACTGCTTCTGTGGGTTCATCCTACAGGTACAATACAGAACAGTAGCTACATACACCAGGTAGGGAATCGGTTCCCCCATGTGGTAGGCAGCACCTCCCCAGGTGTGAACCAGGGTCTGTACCATGGTGAGGTGCAGGGAAAGATAAGGAACTTTGACTCCCAGGTGGATGCTGCAGCTGCTTAGCTCCACCTAGGGAGCATAGCACCACCACAAGTGGACTCCTTGTCAATAACAGCAACCTAGAGATGCAAGATCAGTGCATACCATATGTTTCCATGTCTTCCTCATTTTATCCGTATGTTAACATCCCAGTATCTTAGTGCTTTAACACCTGGTTACCCAACTTCCCAGGTCCATGCTCTCAACATGTTAAAACCATTTCAGTCTACCGTTTCATTCAGTATAAAGCATCACTGTATTCGTTTTTTGAAGGCTGCAACATGCTTGCATGCGTTGGCCTTTTGGGATTGGAGCGTGTAGCATTTTATGACCGGATGCCCTTCCTGATGTCTACCAATGACCCTTGGGTGGATTCGATCCTCCGACCCTACGGCCAGAGCGGAGCGCTCTAACCCACTGAGCCTCGGCTCAGGGCTGGACCTGGGACAAGGTCATAGAGTATAAACTCAGGGTTAAGAGAGGGTGCTAGCATCAAAGTATACATAAATTTCTGGTGTATGGTCGAATATCAGCTATATGTTTTAAAAATATGGTTGTGGTGGTGGCAGCACACACACAAGGTTTTATGGCTATCTGCAATTCTTCATACAGCACTAGGGACTTTTAACTTGTTAAATGGCCATCCATGGGCATGGTGGACTTAAATTTGACTCTCCTGTACAGTCTCTTTTTTGGGGGGGGTTTCAATTGATTATATCTCAGTCATTTTACCAATTTTCATCCTTTTTTTTTTTTTTTTTTGTCTGAAAGATATTTTTGAGGCAAAAATGGTGGGGAGTCCAAATCAAACAAATTTTTGAGCCTATATTTTTGGTGTAATATTTTTCCTCAGAAATTTGATTGTTAACTGGGGTTTTAAAGCAAAAATTCATTGTCCTTATCATGGGAGGGATACCAAAAAAAATTTATTCCTAGAAAGTGTTACAGAAGGCCACTGTTTTCATGGAGACTAAGCAAAAGATACTTGGTAAGTTCTCTTCAGCCATATAACATTTTGAACTTAATTGAAATTTTTGCAAATGACTCCTAATTAATTATGGCATTATTGAATGGAAGGAAGTAATATTACAGAGAATAATAAGTTAATATAAAGGGAAATGATTTATAACTTTGTCTGTAAAACTACAGTAATTTGATTGTACCATCCAAGAGTGCCAGCACCCCCTTAAGAGACTGCATAGGGAGGCTGCCAGAGATTGAGCAGCATTGATAGCCACCATTAGGTGAATAAGGCCAATGCATGCAAGCATGTTGGAGCCTTTATTAACATTACAGTGTTGATGGCGAATTTCCAATAGATTGCAGTAACTGGTGGTAAATAATAATAGTAACTATTTTGGGCACTTGGTGAAGCTTATGTTCTAAATAGTCACTGGCAGTACTGTACCATGACCAACACCAATGTAGGGATAAAAGTGGGCAATGCATATCTGATTAATTAAAACAAGAGAGTGAATGGATGTTTGTTAATTTTGCTGAACATTCTCATAGTTTTCCTTCTTCATTGTTTTCCTTTATTGTCTCTGCATCCTCAACTGCCCAACCCCCCCCCCCTTTTTTTTTCTTGGACCTTTTTTTATTAAGAAATTAGATTATAATGAGGATGATGATGATTAAATATATCTGGGGGTAATGCTGGAAGACTCAACTGTAAAGAAGAGTAACCTAGAACAATACACTGGTGAGAGAGAAGTACCGTATGTGAGGATAAAGTAGCAGCAGCTCTGTCATGGTCATCACCTGTTGGAAAGTGGCTGGGAACAAGCATGGCCTTGGAGAATATCTATTCAACTAGAAGTCTTCCTGTCTGTCTGTCTATATGTGTCAGTTTATCAATCTATCTCTCAGTCTTTCTGTCCATATGTTGGTCTGTCAGTCTGTCTGTCAGTCTATAAATTTTCTTATCTATCTACCTATCTATCACTAGACTCCTTAATCCCGTAAGGTGGCCACAAGCAAATAAGCTCCATATCATTTTTTCCTTCTCCATCAGTGGATGACGGGGCAACGTGTGATAAGGAATCGTCGAAATATTAATATCATCTCTCTCAATAAAAATGTACAGAATGTTTAAAGTTGCTTTGATTTTTAATTAGTAAATACTCTGGCTACTCACTGTTTAATGCTTAGCCCATATTTTCCTTTGGAATATGAATAAAAATTCGGCTGCAGTAATCAGCTGATATTTGTTTACATGGAGTCAGCTGTGTAGGAAAGTGAATGAGAAAGTCAGTGGTAAGATACAGTATGTATTTTTCCTCAAAATTCGTGATATGAATGGTTTAACGTTATCTTTTCAGTTATCAAACCTCCGTACTTCTACTACAGCCCTGCTTATTAATTAAGCATGAAATAATCACCTTCAGCTTGAATTCCATTGCATTCACGTTTCAGGTGAACCTGGGGCTACACTAGCAGGACCATCACAGCACAGGAACACAGTTGACCCTGTTGTGCATAAATGCAGATCTTCCTAAAGAATTCTAAAGTGAGTCTCTTTCATCACATACAGTATACAGTGGTTTGTTCAGCAAGGGAACATGTATCAGCTTCCAGCCATGACAGTTTTATGACTAAAGTAGTAGTAGTAGTTGGGGTGGTGGTGATGATGGTGGTGGTAGGTGCAGTCTGAGGCTCATCAGAATCTGAGCCCAGTGGACTGCTGGCTGAAGCTGCCTCCCACCTGCAGCCCATCAACTGTTCATCATAGGATGGAGATGGGGGGTTAGGGACATTTGTATAACTGGATAGCTTCACTGCCCAGTAATATCACCCAGGGCCACTGCAAGAAGGCATCCCTCTCCAGTACTGCAATGATGATGCAGTGGCAAATACTTTAATATGTTTTAAAATCAAATATATTGTACTGCATCGACTATTAGTTAACCTCCTAAATCTGACAATGTATTATTTGACTTACTCATATTGCATTTAGATTATTTTATTGTATGAGAATTCCCCATTAGTGAAGGAGATAATGTGGGCAATATCTGACCTCTCCATTTTGAAAAGTCCCTCTTCTGAGCTGAAGGGTAAGGGTTAAAATGCTAAAATATTAAGTAAAACAATAACATAATGATTATGTATTGCAGGTCAGTACAAAAGAAGTGCTGTGAGGCCTCCCAAACCAATGAAACCATGATGCTTCTCAGGAGATAAAAGGAATAATTGAAAATACATCAGTGCATTCAAATGGTTAATTCATTTTATTCCAGAATAAGGGATCAAGATGTCTGCACTGAGAATAACAAGAGTGGTGAACACTTGCATCAGACTTCAACATCCAGCAATGGTCAGGGCAACAAGCATTGTGCTCTACAGTAAAGTAAAGGTGATTTATTATTTTGTAGTTTGTTTTCATCTGACAGAACTGGGCCATTCCCTTAATAAACACATATATCAAACTGCCACACAGCCATGGTCAGGTTAGCAGGCCATGAGGATAAGGCAGCCTTGAGGTGTTTCTGTTATGGCCATCTCCTTTGCAGTGGATCATAAGAAGGCACAGGGCGTCAGATGTGATGGTGATGATGATACCTGTATATCTCAGACTTTGTAATGGTTATATGTTTTGAATTGTTTTAATTTCACAATGAGACAATACTCTTCACTTTCACTTGACTTAGAATATGATGTTTGCCATACTGAAGTTTTATGGAAAGGATGCAAAGCTGTTGTACCCTATTGTCTTTTCTTGCCACTGAGCTATGGGGAAATAGCTACTAAAGGATGCAGACTTAGGCTAAGTTATTGTGCAAGAACTATAATAAATATACTGTAAAACCTTGTTAGGTTCTGAGGGTGGAAGGGTGTCTGTCATAATAGGTTGTTCATCTTTGTGATATAGGACATTTACAATATGGTACCAGAGTTAGCTGTTGACCTGCATACCAATACACTTTTCACTACAGTATTTAAAGTGCATACATGGTGTTTTATTCAGTTGGCAACCAACTAGGAGCAATTAAACAAACGGTAGTAAGGTTTGCCCCATGCTTGGTGTCATGCTTAGAGTTTTGTTTACTCAGGAAATGTCTGTCTCACATTACTTGTCATTCCCTAACAGAAATCCACCTTAAAGAGCCATGTAAAAGTTTTTTTTGCACTTACAGATATTACTATCAAATCAGAGGTGTGGCTTTCAGACTCTGGTGTCCAGAAGAGAACGTGCTTATCCTGTGTGTAGTAACTGTGGTGGCCTGAAATTAGATGACCCCAACACTGGCATACAGACATCAAGTAGAGGACTGTGGGGGTGGCTTAATGCTATCTTCAACAAGTAAGTATTAATTATATTCTACTGTAGTGTACTATATCAAGAGAAACTGTTAATAATAGGAATCAATCAGTCAGTCAAATGATGATATGCATCCTCTTAAATGGATCCCCATTTTGAGGTAGCCATGGTACAGCTAAAGTTTTCTGTTGTCTGGAAGCTAAACCAAGTGTCAGGACCAGCTAATTGCTTGCCAGCTGTTGCTGGAAACTGCCTAGAAAAAGAATATGAGAGGTATAGTAAGAGTTGTAACAGTGTGAGGGGTCTCAACATGGACATTAACTCTTTGTACTGGAAGATTAAATGTTTCCTGCCAGAAAGTGGTGAGTGTATGGTTAGTTACCAAACTTAGCTACATTTACTTTTATACTAGTACTCGAAGGGTTGATTAGAGCCATTAGGTGTGGACTGTTGACCATTTGTACTATTGCCAGACATTTATTCAGCTACACTCCTTTGCCTTCAGGGTAGATGAGAGCCGAATCAAGGAGGTAGGACCAGACCGGGCATGTGCAGAGTGGTTGTTGCGTTGTGGTGCTTTCGTCAAGTGGCAGGACCGTGAAGCATGGACCACTGACTACAACAGTCTGCCTCCCGCTGGTGGTCGTAGTCTTAAGATAGAGGAGGTCGATGCTACAGACTCAGCCATCATGCACATTGGCTTCCCTCACTTTAGTACGGTACTCAGTTTCTTTTGTTTTTCTTTTGAGAGGCTTTGTAGTAGTACTGTAGTAGTAGTTGTCGTAGTCCCGAGTTCATTTGAATGTTGAACCTGATGGGCTGCAGGTTGAAGTTTCTCCCTTCTTGCAGCCCTCCATCCACCTTTTGGGAAGTAGGGAGGGAGTTGAAGAACATGTGTATAACTAGGTAGCAGACCACCCAGTAATGTCAGTGCCACTACATGAAGGCATCCCTCTCCAGCACAATCATAATCACATTATTTCTTAGGGGGAAACTCAGGTCCTGCGTTGAACCTCATATTGATTGATGTAAATACAGAGACAGAGTACAGTACTTTGCACCTGTTGCTGAATCCTTCCCACTCCACTGGATAGTGTCGATTGATTCCAGTGGCTTGAATGGTGAGTGAATGAGAGTTTAGCTTAGCAGATTTTTGGTTGGCCTTTCCTTTTATCACATTTGTTTTCATCTTTGAACTCCTCCTCACCCCATCTTTAGGTGGGAGAAGAGGTCTGGGTGATGATAATGATGATGTTGTTGATGATTTTATATTATTATTATTATTACTAAGTGGTAGGTGGGAGTACCCACCATCCACTCACTCGATGTATATAGTACTACTCTTGGGTGTCTGCCCATTCTTTTCTTCCTTCTTTCCTCTTCTGTCTTTATTTCCTTAATTCATTCCTCTTCCTACTGCCTACAGATGACTACACTCCCTCTTCTTTCTTTCCTTCATTCTTTCCTCTTCCTTCTGCCCATAGGTGACTCTGCACTGAGTGACAAGATATATGGTTTCCTGTACACCAGGAAACCATCTGCTATGCTGGGTGGTAACCATATAACCAGATTTTGGCACCTGGTGGTTTAGTGGGTAATTACAGCACTCCAATCGGATTGAGCCGGTGCAGGTTTATATCGTAGGGGAGATTGGGATTTTTTGCACATGTAATGCCAATCAGGGATGAGCAAGGCTGGTCACTCTCATCTTAAATGTCAGAACCAACTTGCTTAGCCATGGGCTCCTACACTTCTCATGGGGCAACACTGGATTAGATGATGAATGAATGAATGAGTTGTTATTATTATTATTATTATTATTATTATTATTATTATTATTATTATTATTATTATTATTATTATCCATCCATCTATTGTCCAATCTTACATTGCCCCATATATTAATACATATCTTCTTTTGCCCTAACCAGGAGGATGCAAACACATTCGACGCATGGTGTTCCATAAGGCTTCATACCTGGATGACACAGGACTGAGTCAGTTATCCCTTGTACGCACCACTCTGACCCACCTCCAGATATCATCATGCGGCAACGTTACTATGGATGGACTCAGACACATCAAGAAACTGGAGTGAGTTCATAGGATGATTTAAAGTAAGACAGGTGCTGGAGAGGGGTGCCTTCATGTAGTGGCATTTGAATAACTTAGATGACACACTCTCATATGCATCTATGCTGTACAGTTGTGAAGCTTGGGCAGTAAAGAAAATATTCATAGGTTCAAACATACAAAAATGACAGTGATTAGGTGGACATGTAGTGCGTCCTTGAATGTGAGACCTAGGGGAGGCTAGAATTGCTATTGAAAAGTTGAAAGGAAGGATGGAACTTGAATGTGTTGGCTTTGTGATAAAGAGGGTGTGATTGCTAAGATTTGGCCTTGTTGAGAGGGTGGAGGATGACAATTGAGTGTGGCTGGTTTATCTATCCATCGCCAGACGCCTTAATCCCATAAGGGGTGACCACAGAAAAATCGCTTCCATGTCACCCTGTCTCCTGCCACTTCATTGCCCTGCTCCCAGCTCACCCCCCTCTCTCAAATACCTCTCCACTCCATCCCTCCATCTCATCCTTGGTCTACCCCTCCCTCTCCCCCCCTCCACCCCACTCACATACACTCTCATCAGTCTCTCACTCTCCATCCTCTCCAGATGGCCAAACCACCTCAGTGTGTTTCTCGTAATGCCTCCT
Source organism: Birgus latro (assembly GCA_018397915.1). Taxonomy (NCBI): domain Eukaryota; kingdom Metazoa; phylum Arthropoda; class Malacostraca; order Decapoda; family Coenobitidae; genus Birgus; species Birgus latro. The sequence goes on from JAGKTI010000099.1 coordinate 191,044, forward strand.
ATAATAATAATAATAATAATCTATCTATATATTTGCCAGATGCCTCAGTCCCGCATGGGATGGCCACAAACAAATCGCGTTCACGTCACTTTGTCCCCTGCCGTTTCACTGCCCCGCTCTCAGCTCACACACCTCTCTCTCATATGCCTCTCCACTCCATCCCTCCATCTCATCCTCGGCCTCCCCCTTCCTCTCCGCCCCCTCCACCTCACTCACATTTCTTGTCAGTCTTTCACTCTTCATCCTCTCCACATGCCCAGACCACCTTAATGTGTTTCTCCTAACGCTTCCTATCACATCCACATCCACACCCACACCCACACCACAACACCCCTTCACTTCCTCATTTGTTAGTCTCTCACTCCATTTGACTCCACATGCTCCTCTCAAATACTGTAACTCATTTCCACTGCTCTCACTCTTGACTTCTGATCGTCCACCAGTCCAAGCTTCACTTCCATATATTAGAGTCGGTATCACAATACTATCATGCAGCAACTTCTTCACTTCCATGCTCACTTCCCTGTTTCTTATCACTGCCTTCAAGGAATCAGCAACCGTCTGTCCCTGCTGCACCCTTTCAAGCACTTCACCCTCCAGACTTCCATCCTTACTCATCACACTACCCAAGTACTTAAATGCACTCACATTCTCCATATCCTCCTCATCCAGTTTCACTGTACATTCACTGACTTCACCTCTCTCAAAGACCATCACTTTACTTTTCCCAGCATTCACCTTTAGTTTCTGTTTCTTACACACATTCCCAAACTCATCTACCAAGCCTTGCAGCTCCCCTTCGTCTTTACTCAGCAACACAGTATCATCTGCAAATAACAGTACAGGGAGTTTCCAAACACTGCCCTCTCTCACTAGGGCCACTCTATCATCCACTGCCTTACCTTGCATCTCTTTTATAACCCCATCCATATACAGACTGAACAACCATGGAAGGTGGGAAGTGTAAATGTTGGGGGGTAGGGTTGTAAGAGGCAGACCAAAAAGGACCTGGGATGAGGTCATAGAGTATGACCTCAGGACAAAGGAACTGAATAGGGAGGCTGCCAGAGATTAAGCAGCATGGAGAGCCATTATGTAATATATACAGGTAATATTTTCCTTTTTCCCCAACAGAAACCTACAGTACCTCTTGCTGTATGACCTGCCTGAAATAAAGAACAAGGAGGAGGTTGTCAAGGAGTTAGGAGCAGCCCTGCCCAATTGTGAGATCTCCTTCCCTTATGCACAACCTGAAGATGATCCTAACCTTCAGACCAAGAAGGAATAGTATTGAGGCTCTGAGTGGTGGGAGTAGGGATTGTCAAGAAACAGCAGCAGCAGCCATGGTACGAGTGATTGGAGTAGATATCAAAAAGGAGTAGTAATAATTGTGGGAGTGGTGGGAGTAGGGAGTGGTAAGAGGGAGTACCAACCAGGGTAAAAGTGGTAGGAGGAGGGATTGTCAAGAAAGAGTAGCTGCAGGGTTAGAGATGGTAGGTGTAGGGAGTGGTCATGGAAAGCCTAGGGAAGGGTGGGTCTGTTGTTTTTGTGGTCTCAGGCATGTCTGAACATGACCCTGGTGGACTGCAAGATGATGTTGCCCATCTCCTGCTGGTTACTATCCTTTCAGGGGATAGGAAGGGAGTTTTGGGATATTTGTACTGTATAACCAGGTTGCAGATTGTCTTGATTTCTTAAAGCTTTGAATAATTTTCGTGTAACATGCCTTTTGTTCATTAGTCAGTTTCGATGGTCAGGCTGTGCAGTGAAGGGTCTGGCTTGAAACTGTATGCACTCTATATTGTACTCTTTTTCACTTTAACTTGGCCTAAAATTGCCGTCTCCCCATCTTGAAGGCTCAGTCATAACGATAATTTATCTGTATCATTTCATTGTGATGCTAGTCATGAAGAAGCATTTTGGAAATGTAGTATAGTATTGTCTTTTTCAGCCACTTGTATCAGGCTACCTGAAATAAGCCACAAAAAATGAAAATCTGGGCTAAGTTAGGGTAAAAGGAGTATAGCACAAGTTTTGTTAATAAGTCTTCATTGCCTTAAACTGCTTTTGGACTTGATACTGAAAGAGGTACACTTCACCAAAACATCATATAAATTTTTATAACTTTTTGCAACTTTTATTTCATGATATATTAGAAGAAATTCATTCATGATAAAACATAACATTCTTGTAAAGCTATTTTCATTAGACATGGAAAACATGGGAGGAAGGTGGTTGAGGGCTGTTACTCACATAATTCTGCTCAGAAGCAAGCAACTGCTCACTTTCACCTCATTTGGACTTTAGCCAATCCCCGAGTCTCTGCATCACATAGGTTAATACTGGAGTGGATAATTGATGGATTCATAAATCAGATTTTTTTTTTTTCATTCTCCATATCCTCCCCATCCAATTTCACTGTACATTCACTAACTTCACTTCTCTCAAAGACCATCACTTTACTCTTCCCTACATTCATCTTTAGATTCTGCTTCTTACACACTCTCCCAAACTCATCTACCAAGTCTTGCAGCTCCCCTTCATCTTCACTCAACAACACAGTATCATCTGCAAACAACAGTACAGGGAGTGTCCAAACACTGCCCTCTCTCACTAGGGCTGCTCCAACATCCACTGCCCGACCTTGTATCTCTTTTATAACCCCATCCAGATACAGATTGAACAACCATGGAGACATGATACATCCTTGTTTCAATCCAACCTTCAGATGGAAGAATTCACTCAGTTTGCCATCCACAAGCACTGCAGCCATAGCACCCTCATACATACTCTTCACTGCCTTCAACAACTTCCCATCTGCTCCATATATTCTTAATACTTTCCACAGTCCTTGTCTATCCACCCTGTCATATGCTTTCTCCAAATCCATGAAGGCTGCATACAACTTCTTTCCCATTTATAGAAACTTTTCCACTAAAGATCTAAGAATGAATATTTGATCTACACAACCTCTTCCCTTCCTGAAACTTCCTTGTTCTTCTCCAACTAATTCCTCTGTTATTTCCCTAACTCTGTCAATAAGTATCCTACCATATACTCTTCCTATTATGCTAAGAATGCAAATGCCCCTATGATTACCACACACTTCTTTTTCCCTTTTTCCTTTGTA
>JAGKTI010000100.1:0-20169 GCA_018397915.1 Birgus latro
CACACACACACACACACACACACACACACACACACACACACAAATCACAGTAACGACCGTGAATTAATCGTCAGTTTGTTTGTACATCTCAAGAGAGAATGCAGCCGCTCACCACTTGCCGGATAAGCACAGATAAGGAGAGCGGAAATTAGAGCTCCAGTCACCACCAGCGCCATCCCCACTTCGCTGCTTAGGGTGTTGTTCTAGCCAGCGCGGGGGTGGGGATGGGGTTAATGTAGGGATCTTGTCCTCTTAGTTGTTTGGTCGTGTTCAACTTAAATGTTTGCTGGCGCGGGCGGGAATTCTGTATCACTGTAACCTACATACTCGTAATCGAACGCACCCGCCCGCCTCCAGTGGGGCTACACGTATGGGTTACAGTGATGCACCATTGATAAGTGGAGGCGACTATCATCCACTCTTAGTTCTGCAATTTTTTGGAAGATTAAAAAAAAAAATTGAACCCGACTTTGTATTTTAGAATCCTCGAAACAGTTTTAAAAATTACCTCGACTGTATATTTTGCAGTCAACAATGCAGTACAGAAGAAATGAACTCGAATATTTATTTTTGTATCAACAAGAAAGAAAAAAGAAAAGAAAATGAGCCCGACTATGTATTTTCGAACCAAGTGGCGCTCAGCAGTTAGTGAACAATTTCCATGCCGTGGTATTGAATGAACTCCAAATTCTCATAACCCATTAATTTTAAATAACTATATACTCTACGGACCCAGACACTGGCGGCGTAAACAGTCCAGCGTTAAATTAGACGCACTAGGTCTGAAAATATAAACAGAGAATACAGTGTTAGGTTACGTGAAGTATATTATTACACTTTTCTACTCTAAAGTGGGGGGGGGGGGTTGGACGCCTTCACGTGGTAGCACCGATATAACTGACCAACTCCTCCGCCCGGTTATGCAAACGTCCCTCAACTCCCTTCCTGTCCCCCGAAAGGATAATAGTAGGCTGCAAGATGAGGGCAACTTCAGTCTGCAGTCTTACCGGGTAAGCGTCTCATATGAGCCGGAGTTGCAGCTTTTAAGTACGAAAACTAATAGTAATACTAATACTAATATAAAATGGAGGTCAAAGTGACTCAGTGATTACCGCGTTCGTCTTCTGACCAGCGTGTGCTCTGTGTCCAAAGAGTATAAGACTATAAGAGCTACCTTCATTTCTGTCGAACTCCCTAATACAAATATCAGGTATTTAGCTGCTCAGTTTTGCAGGAGTCTTCTTCACTATGTCTTGCCCACATTATACGATCTTCCGTCCCTTGACATGTCGAAGTAAGTAAATCTTAAATTTATCTTTCTTTTGATTGTTTGTGGGAGTGATTGGTTTTGCTGACTTAGCTTTTTTTTTTTTTTAGGAAAGGGACGGGGGAAGAACTGCCATTAAAACAATAAATGACATTTCTAAGGGTGCCGTTTATCTTGTAATCTAGACCACCAGTTTTTGTGAGATGTTGTTGATTTTTCGAAATAATGCGGCTCATAAGATTGGCAGCCTTTCGGAGAGCATTAATCCCTTCAGTTCCATGGCGTTTTTATGTTTTATTCTTTCAGCCGCCAAGCTATTGTACTTGGCCTTGGAGAAACATCTGCTGGTCAAGGAGTTAGCAGCGATTTTATCAAGCTTTGAGAAGAGTTTTTGTGACTGAAGAGTTAAGATCTTCTCTGTGTACAGTAGTTTGTATAAAGAGCATATTGACATATCTTCAAACATGAACCCAGTGTTTCCTTGTTACAACAGAATGTAGTACTTCATTTATGTAGACTGTGATACGAACTGCATGTATTTACATACAGTATATTTTCAAATAAGTTCCCAATGTTCTCTCGCTGTAACAAAACCTGATTAAACATTTCTTTTATGTAGACTGTGGTATGAATTGCATACATTTACGTGTATTTTCAAGCAAGTCCACAACGTTACATCGTAATAATGAAACTTAAATATTTCCTTTCTGTAGACTATATGCACTCTGTTATTAATGTACAGCGATTCACCATTCAGCTCGGGTCACTTACACGCACAATACTCCAGCTGTAAATTGAGAAGTGAGAACCGAGGCCGGCAGTATGAACGCAGTTTATACGCCCTCAATACAAAACTACTCAGCACCTCGTTAGCCTCCTTGCCCGCTCGTTAGTGTGTCACGGAGAAAAGAATTGGGTGGTAAATCGGAGAATGAAGAGGGAGCGTACGGCAAGGGCGCTCTGGACCTATCCTGCCCGGGCAGTCTTGCTGGAGAGGGACTCCTTCATGTGGTGGCACCAATATATCCAAGCTGCTCCTCTGCCTGGTTATACGAACGTTCCTCATCTATTTCCCAGTCCCCCGAGAGGATGATGGGCTGCAGTAGGATGGCAGCTTAAGCCCGCAGTCAACTGAGTTCACATTTCAAATGAGTCTGGGGTCACAAAAAGAACAACAGTCCATTCAATGAAAGCCGTATTCTAGGTGGTTTAGGAAGCACCATAGTACCCGCTCTTTAGCGATTTATCTTGCGTATTACGCCTTACTATTTTCTTATATTTTCTTCTTGCTTTTCATATCCACCCCAGCAGTGAGGGTCGTACACTAGGTAGCAGAGGAGGCTTCGTATCACCCCTTCCTAAACGATTTATTTTGCGTATTACACCTTATTATTCTCCAGGTTATAATTCTTATCTCTTTATATCAACATGGAATGCCAAAATATCCTTGTCATAGCCCAGGAAAAACAACCCCGTCAACGAGATAGAGTTGTTGAGGAAAACTTCATAATATGTCTCTAAAAATAATGCTGAAAAATGAGGGAAAAATACGTCAAGGAAATGGGATAAACTAATTATATGTAAAAATAATTAAGGAAAATGAGGGGGGGAAATATATCAAGGAAAAATGATAGACTTATGATCTGTAAGTGAAAATAACTGTGAAGATGGCGGACAGACAGACATGCAGACAGAGTAGAGAGAGAGCGAGTGAGTGGTGGTGGAAGGAAAACTGTGTGCAGGTGTAAAATTTTTTGGCAATATGTATGCAAATACGGAGGTGTGTGGGGAGTGGTGGTGCCCGTGGCAAGGCGACTTGGTTAACAAGCCTAATCGTTGACGTCGACTGGGAAGGTGAGGAACTAAGAGAGAGAGAGAGAATTAAAAGGCAGAGAGGGAAATGAATTAAGTGAGGTTGGGGAATGAGGGGTTGGAAGGAATCTGAATGAAATAGCCTATAAAAAAAATATATCAGTAGCTAGAGCCACATATAAAGACAATCTCGTGCTAAGGGAGTTAAAGGGAATGCCCATGTTAAAGAAATACGTGGTGGTAGTGGTGATGATGATGGAGATGCATAGTTGGAGATGATAGAAATGCATAGTTGGAGATGATGATAGAGATGCATAGCTGGAGATGAAGATAGAGATGTATAGTTGGAGATGATGATGAAGATGCAAAGTTGGAGAGGCGGCACAAGAAAATGGTTGTTTTTCTCTGTGGGGAGAGGAGCAACGAACCTACAGGTTGTTTGTGTAATTTACTTTTTCTTGCAGTTTTTTATATTCCTTTTTTTGGGGGGAGGGGCTTAATGTAGTGGTGGAGATGGTGATGGAGATCCGTTGTTGGAGGGGCGGAGGAAGAAAATGTGGATCCTTTTTCTCTTGCTTGGAAAGGGGAGCAACAGGTCTGCAGGTTCTTCGTTCGGGTTTACTTTCGCTTTCGTCTGTTTTTATTTTACCTTTTGAAGGGGGGACATGTTGTGACAGAGACAGTGACAGAGATCCATTGTTGTTGAAGACGGGACAGTAAAATACAGGTTTGTTTATCTGTCTGGAAACAGGAGGAACGGGCCTACAGGTTGTTTGTGAAATTTTACTTATTTTCCTTTTGTCTGCGCTTTTCATTTCGTTTTTCTTGAACGGACGAGGGATATGTGTGGTGGAAAGTGTATATGGAGAAGTGTAGAGGCGAGAAAGATGAAATTTGGGTACTTGGTGTGTGGGAAGAAGAAAGAGAAATAGAAGCGGAAGAAAAATATAAGGAGAGAAAAACTTATTTTGAATTTGTGTTCGCTGAGATTCTTTAATAGTTCTCTCGTTTTTGTTCTTTCACTTTATTTTTGAATCTTGTCTCACTTGACCGGTTACGTGGGAAACAGGGTTGGGATGATGATGGTGGTGGAGGTGGTGAAGGGCAAGGAAGGGCAAGGTAAGGGCGGGTAAGGGGTGCCAGGACATGTGCCCTATCACCCACATCACGCTGGCTCTTCCTCATTACCCCTCCGCCTCATCTCACTCACAGGAGCTGGCATGGAGGGATGGAAGGGGGGTGGGAGGAAAGAAGGGAGAGAGAAGGAAAGTAGGAGGTAAATAAGGAGGGAACGGAGAGAAGGGGAGAGGATGGAAGAAGAAAGGAGGGGGAAGAGGGACGGAAAGAAAGGAAGGTATAATTTACCAGTGGCCCGGAATACCAGTTGTCATAGTTCCTTGACGGTGTAAATAAATGTGCCTGTACATATACTGTTATATTATTAAGATATTCTAGGTGTGTTTGGTGAAGGGATTACTCTTACATGTTATCACTGACGGGAGAGGAAACTATCGTCGTATCGTATCGTTTATAAAGGCTCCAACATACTTGTATGCGTCGGCCTTGTTCACCTAATTTGGGCTCTTCTTGCTTCCCGATCTCTGACAGCTTCCCTGTTCAGTCCCCTATCCCTGAAGATGGGATCTGCGTAGCCCGAAACGTTAGAGAAAATGACGAATTCAAGCTCTACCCTATGTCTGTCTCCCACTCAACATTTCCACTCATCTTAACGTTTCAGTACGATGGAGTCTTGTTTGGGTTTGATTTGATCCGACCAGATGATTTCTATTCAGTTTAGGGGAAAATTCCTGTAGAGAATGGGTTAAGTAATGCCGTTTGACCTCGTCAGTTCGAAGAATCTTTACTAAGCAGAGCAAAGAAGATAACAAAAAGGACGTCACCGTATTGGCAGACTTATCACTTTCACTGTGAGGGTTTTTCTTAAGCTTAGGATATGATCATTTTACGGCAGCAAGAGTAAGAATAAGACGTCCTCGTAGGGAAGAACTCAAGATATAAGGCTCTCGTTTCCACCTCCCGTCGCCTCGTCAGCACTATCAGACGATACGTTCACATGCAAAAAAAAAAAAAAAAAAAAAAAATACTAAAAACACGGATTCCTTCAGACCCATGATGTTATTCTTGTTATCTCCAGACGATTTTATTTAACGTAGGATAACTGGGCTAATACATGGCCAGGGCCTCCCAAAAGGCGAGGCAATCTATAACGAACGAACGAACGTAGGATAGACCTGCAGAAGTGGAGGAGTTAATAAGGGCAATTTATAACCCTTTCAGTTAGAAAAGTCTACCCAAAAGCGAGATAAAATAGTTTGGGAGTAGCAAGAAAAAAAATGCAGAGAAGAGTTTTATGGATATATTTTCCTCTCCCGTCGCCTTGCCAGTACCAGCAAACCAGACATTCACACACACAGGAAAAACATGATGATTCCGTTAGCGCGAATTCCTTTAGCGCGGGTTCCCTCAAGTGTTAAGGAGGAAATTCAGAGAGACGGCTTCAACATCCCGTAAAATTTTCGTTCCCTGGCCTCCGTCTCCCTTCTCTAAAATAAAACCCATGATGAGGGCGAGGAAAAATAATTATTCTCTAACCTGAGCCCATAATGGAATATCTGAGTGGTGGAAAGAAGTGATTGCCTTCTGAGGGCTTGGGTGAGGGGGGACTTGGGGGGTGGGTACGGTCACAGGATTGGGTGGCTGATTTCAATAAAAAGATCATGTCCTCACAACAAAAGAGGTCATTGCCACCGTACAACAAGAGTTCAAGCAGAAAAAAGATGGAGGCCTAATATATAAATCCATATAAGACATCAAGGACATCATGAAACTATGCATAAAACGGTGTAAAGTTAAGGAGGCGTAATATTTTCTATAGGTTGATTCAGAGCATGTTAATACAAAGGAGATATAAATAACATATAAGGAGTATTAAGGTGTAAAATGTGAGATAAGAGGCAAAGGAAGAGGTACTACGAAATCTTTGTCAACCGGAATAAGGCAGAACATCAACTAGATTAATGTAGTGGTGATGTGGCCGTTGTAATGCATGATACTGCCTCTTGAACACAACGGAGTGTGAAAATGGTAGTTGTATTATGTAAAGATGATCATTTCTTTCTGAATCTCTCCTCTGCATAAGGCCTTCTGTCGACAGAGTGAGTGTAGTGGAGTGGAGTGTGTGAAACGCCATCTTTCCGCTCAAATACTGCAGTTGATGTAAGTGGGGTGTTGCCATTTAACCCTTTCATTTCGGTTACGTATTATTATTATTATTATTATTACTATTATTATTATTATTATTATTATTATTATTATTATTATTATTATTATTATTATTATTATCATTATTATTATTGCCATCTGCAGGCAATTTTTTCTTCAACTCTGGACAGACCAGTAGTAGTGGAGGGGTTGGTGAAGGGCTTATCCAACTCCCCCAGTTCGAAGAGCCTCCCCAAAGCTATTAAAAATTAATCTGACAGTTGCATTAGTAGGTTGTATAATACGTCATTGGGAGCGAAGTGAATAAAGCTGATTATGAATTTGTGAGTTCGGTCTCAAGAAGACGGTCGTGCATCAATGTAACTGTGGTGAAGTGGATGTCGTGGAAGGTGATCTATGCTCTTGAACACTTCTGTTGATATGGATAGTGTGTTTGTAATCAGTCATTTAAAGGTGATCGTAAGACGTTTGTGAAATCGACCTCGAAATATTGACCGATTTAGGGTGGAAGTGAATGTTGTGGAAGGTGCTCTCTCCGATTGAACACTGAAGCTATTGTAGGTGACAGTTGTTTAATCATTTAAAGTTGATATTAAAATGTATGTAGAGCTGGTCGCTAAATACTGATCTGTATCGAATAGCTGGGCAAGTGTAGTGTGTATGTTGTGTAAGGTGATCTCTCGGCTTGAACACGGCAGGTAATGTAAGTGGCAATTATGATATAATTTTAAAGCTGATCTTTTCATCTAGGACGATAGTAGTACCGGTTTGATGGTTGGGCTACACTTATGGCACAGGAGAAATAACTAGGGGAGGGGGGAATAAAGGATTGAGGGGGAAATAAAGGAATGAGCTTAACTCTTTGAACCCAGTGGCGTAGGCTATTAATTATACCCAGTTTTTTTTTTTTCCCATCGAGGCGAAGATACACTTGACAGGTTGGTGATGATTGGCTGAACGCAACATTACTATATAATCTCTGTACTCGTTAGCATTATTAATCGACAGCATATATCTGAGGAGGAAATTTGGGTTAGTAAATGTTATTCCGACATATTCCATTCAGCCAATCATCACCAACCTGTCCAGTGCATCTTCGCCTCAATAATAAAAAATGAATTGTAGTTTATTCTTGCTGCTACCAGGTTTGAGGATATTATTATTGTTATTATTATTAGTAGTAGTAGTAGACGTTTAGGTAACAAGGAAAGAAAGTTAATCATATGACGTTGATTTTTAAAATATTGGTTTGAAAAAGAGTGGGTTTCGTCATGGCTGGCCCTCAACTTCTCCAGCTAATTTGGTCATTATCGGACAAAATCTCTTCCTTACATAAAGGCCGGAACTGTTCTCAGGGCCACAATGAATTTAGTTCCGGAATGGAGCACGATTGGTCATAGTCCAGGTTGGAAGGTAAGGTCCCAGGCCCCCCCAGTCCAAAAAGTCTCTACCAGGCTGACAAAAATATTCTCAGTATCAAGTATAAAATAAAATTAGGTCATGCAACTGCTGGCAAAAAGAAGTCTCGCAGAGAGTCAAGTCTGCCTCGTTCAACTCGTTTGGGTACAATACAGAGATCTGAATTCAGTAATAAAGGAGAGAGATTAATTTCGTTACATTTTTTTTCGGAGCGTGATTAATTCTGTAATGAGTAACTGACTTTACTGATTAACTCGCACAGTAAAACATTTGGACATGAATCGGTCGTGTAAAAAGAGTGACAGGATGAGGGCAGGGGGTAAGAGGGCTCAAGAGATCGGCTGTCTGTAGTGATGGTAAAATAGAAATGCAATATCAGTTTGGAAGAGAGGAAGATGTTCGAGAGGGCCAGTGTCGGTTTCCTTTTCCCTGATGGAACTGGTTTCCTCCTTCAGCTTGATATTAAGTTGTGGTTGTATGAAGTTTAGCGTCGTAGGTATGAGTCACCTTGATTGCTGTAAATGTTTTTTTTTTTTTCACCCGAGAGAGAGAGGGGGGGGGGGGAATCCAAAAATACACAAATATAATCCAGGAAGAGTGGGAAGTAAGGCTGAGTTGGAAGCAAATGATGAAGTGTGGCACATCGTCTCTCACGCCACTGAACCAGAAAAACCCTGTGACTGATGTGCCATTAACAAGGTAAATGAATTTTTTTGCATTTCGTGTCCCGAAGCTTAAATGGTCAAGTCAGTTTGCTCGTTTGTAATGGCTTAGCGACACGTTTGGCTCCCAGCGCCCGTTCGTCTGTGAAATCTGCCGAAATTAGTGGAAAAACGTATTAATGCTCTGTTGTTAAAACCTTTTGCACACAGGTCATAAATAGGGTAATCCTTAATATTTTTGTATAGATTTTCAAAACCCAGAAAATATTTAGCAAAATTTGAGCTCTTTAGGTAAGGTCGCTAAATTTTGCTAGGCATTTTGTGTCCTCTTGTTTTCGTACGTGCTACTTCCAGTCGAGTTTATTTAGATTTAGAGATACATTTAATGTTTTTATGCAAGGAAGAAAGAATCAAAGGTTGGAAGCCTGCAAGTTGTTCTTTCCTGAACATCTATCTCAAGAGCATTGAGAGCGTAGAAAGTACCCTGTCCTTCATGTACTGTACAAAATTGTTCGACACTGGAACTGTCTTCTTTAAATTGTTTTCAACACTGGAACTGTCTTCTTCAAATTGTTTTCCCCTCTGTCTATAACTGTCGGTCTTTTAGATGTAGTGTGCCCAAGCATCGCAATATTAAAAGCTCTCTTTTGGCTAGTTATCTCTTTAAAGGGAATTTTTTTCCGGCTTTCAGTTGCTGGTTCTTTCTGTAAAGAAGAAAAAATCGCAGCTTCGCGCCACAAGCAGTTACGTAAGCTACAAAAATCTGTGCTGTCGACACAACGTGTTTCATAAACAAATTTATAAGCAGTTGCTAACTTAATGGGAGTGGTGTCAAGGAGGGGGTGGGAGCCTCAAAAGTATCACCACATGATGTTCCACACCCAGTTCTATTGTTTATATTTGTTATAAAAATACAAACAAATATGTATCGTTTCCACTGTGGGAATGGTGTGGATACAGTCAAGCGTTGGGGGGCAGTCAAGGCTGAATATGAACAGTCACAACTGTATTTTCAAAATATTCGTTTGCCTTCGTCGCACCTCCCCTCACGCAACACTGTTTTGCTGTTTTCGTATGAAAAAAAAAAAAAAAACTTTTAAGCGCAGAGCTGATAAGAGATGTTAAGTTCCTCCTGCTTCAGAAAACTCGACGTATAAAAAATTGGAAATCCATGAGAGAGAGAGAGAGAGAGAGAGAGAGAGAGAGAGAGAGAGAGAGAGAGAGAGAGAGAGAGAGAGAGAGAGAGAGAGAGAGAGAGAGAACGATAAATGGTGGATGAAAAACTTCAGGATTATGAATGCTTGATATAAAATATAACGTCAGAGTGATAACTGATAATGAAAAATAAATTATAAGCACTCAGAGAGTAGATACCTCCGCCGCCTGCATCGGAATCAGAATACACATCCATATTTAACCAGACGAATACTTTTAAGGTCCCATATAATCAGTTACTTATACAGTCTTTGTCTGCCCTGTTGTACAGTCTCGGACAACACATACCTCCACCCACGCCGATGAATCTATAACTTATTCCTGCGTCCGGATCCACCTCAAAATCTATTCAGCACTTCCTTGACCCACTGCTCGAGATTTTACAGAAATCCGATAACAGTTGCTCGAGATTTTTTTTTTTTTTTTTTTCAGACAGACAAACAGACGGGTGAATCGGGTGAATAGATAACCTCCTTCAGCTTCATTGGCGAAGATAATGAGTGGATGGTCAATAATAGAGCGAAAATTTTTACAGATCAGATGATGATGATGAAAAACTGAATCATCTTAGGACGATGAATAAATGTAAATGAAAATGAATTTAAAATACCTTCCCCCCCCCACCCCATGTCCCCCTGGCGTTAAAATTGCGCGGCACTCCACCTCCATTCCATTCCCGCGAGGTGGCGCTGATGTCATGTATGTAAACTCAATTCCCGCCTACCCGCTGCTGTGAGAAAAATATTTTGGGCTGTGGCGGTATGTGATGTGATGTGCGAGTACTGATTTACCTGCCGAGGGTTGTTAATGCAACCGAATTGATGTGTTGTGGTTAAGTTGAGGTTGGGTGGGGAAAATATTTTGGGATTTGGCATTGCAGCTATGTGATGTGACTATGTGATATGTAATGTGAGGGTACTTGCTTAGCTTCAGAGTCGTTAATGCAGAGGAATTAATGTGCTTCGGTTAATGTGGTTGTATTAGGTTTCGTTGGATTAGGTTAAGTAAATAATATAGTTTCGTGTGGCGGTAACGTGATGCGATGTGATGATTCCAAGGCTTCTGAGTCGTTAATGCAGAGGAATTAATGTGCTTCGGTTTTGTGGTTGTATTAGGTTTCGTTGGGTTAGGTTAGGTAAACAATATAGTTTCATGTGGCAGTAATGTGGTGCGATGTGATGATCCGAAGGGTTGTTAGTAATAACGAATAAAAGTGGTTATTGTAGTGATGTGTAGGTATTGTGGTGTTAGGTGGTTGTTGCTGTGGTGTTGTGTGGTATGGCTGTAGTACGGTGTTAGGTGATTGTGAATGTGTGAATAGTCGGCAACGTTTGTTAGACAGTGAACATATTCTGTGGGGTTGCTTTCACTCTTGTCTGGGGATATTTATTCTGGAAAGGGTAACCCCTGGAAAGAAAAAAGTTAAGACATATATCTCTCTTAAATCGTGGGATTATATATTTAATTATTTCAGCATGTGTCTGTTAATGATGTAACTTTTGGGAATTACCATGCTGTACTGGAGCGACCTGTTTTCACACCCGTAACATGGGTGGGCGGCCCAGTTATACTCGTTCAAATCCTGCTGTACGGGGTTCTGAACGACAGTTGATTCGTAGAGCCGAGGAACATAACCTTAAGCCACTTTTTGTCTCTAGAGATGTGCCGCACCCTTACTCAGTTTTTCATGCAAGGTGCAGGTGTCGTAGGCTTTCGGAGTGTACAGTAAAAAATAGTCACGTATTAACTATTTTGGGCCTAAGGAGTCCCGCGCCACATTAGGACTAGAGGTTAGGCTATAGTAGTCCAGATGAGATAAGGGTAAGAGACTGCCATAGTAACCATGGCAGCATTATACATTAAGAAAAAAAAAAAACTCACCATATCTAGATTCGAACTGTAGCATGTAAACGCACCCTTGTCTCCAACCCGAGAGTTCTAGCACGAGACTTCGAGAGTGAGTAATTATTCTTGTATATAAGAGAAGCTGTCGTTGATGAAACATCGATAGGGCTCGATGATGTGAGAATACATACAAGGCTTCGCTACACCTACTGCACCCTTTAAATGTCCGCCATTATAGGTGGAATCGGCTCTCAGTTCGCCCCTCGCTGTTCAGGACTGCCTCTCTGACCATGGACTTTCAAAATATTTTGGTGAATCCGCAGCTACCGCCACTGCTGACTTAATTTGATCACATATCGGTGTCATTAGTTTCGTTTGCTTCTGATTCAGCAAACTGGTTTTCAGAGTCCATGGGGAGAAAATAGGAGGGGCGATAAGACTTTGCCGCCGATGGTGCTCCATGCCGGGTTGGCCTGTTCATGTCACCACTTACGAGTACAAAACACATAGTGTGGCAGTTAGTTATGCTCATAATCCAGATAGTTATAGCTTTTTTTCTTTTTACATGAATATGTCATACCCCGTTAAGTGGTCAGGCGTATTCAGATTGCAGGATCGATTGACTAGTAGCCAGGGAGACTCATTCCTAGCTCCTGTCCTGGGCTTATCAAATTCCATGCAACCACTATTAAGTATTCAAGTTGTGGGAGCGGCCTAGTTCTGTCGGGTGAAAACAAACCGATGATAGTATGCAAAGAGACTCATTTCTGCCTCAGTGTACAAGGTTCACGTAACCGGAAATTTTGACAGTATCCAGGTTGTGGGTAAAAGCAAGTAGGAGTATTCTGAGGATGCAAAATCCGCACGCATACATCAGTTGGTGTAAGGACTGAACGTACGACTTTGCCCTGTTACGTTGGCCTTTGCCGATTGCTTTCAAAATCGGTTTTTTTTTTCATCCTGCTTTATCCTGAATCCTCCCACGAAGTTTGCTTTAAATCAGATCGAAGCTTTTTAAGTTGACTTTGCCATGTGTCCTTGCCTTGATCTTTGACCTTTCAGTGTGACCTTGACATTTAATTGACTGTTGTGGCATTACCCTGAACTCTTCCACAAAGTTTGGTCTAAATTGGTTAAAAACGTAAGTTGGTCTTACCATGTGACCTTGACCTTTAACCCTTAGCCGGCGGCAGCAGTTGGTGAGAAGCACCTAAAAAAAAATTCGTCTTTATATAGATGCCCCCGACCACAGGACTGGAACATAAATATAATTACGCCGCATTATGTAAGGATTTAACATAATCTATATATATACTTTACTGCATGTAAGTCTTTAACATAATCTATATATAGACTCGACCGCAATGTAAGGCTTTGAAATAGTCTATATATAGACTTTACCGCAGTTCAGAACAGTTGTTACATTTCATTAGCATAGCAAAGATGCTTATAATACTAAAACCTTAATTTTGTTGGCAGCTATTGTTCATATTTGTAAATGTAAGGTAAATGGAGTCACTCGCAGGCAAAGCTGTGTCCAGGACTTGTGACCTGGATGTGGTTTCCCTCCACCCTACCTCACTAAATTGTTACTAACCTAACCGTTAACTGTTGCATCTTATGGCATTTTTCTTTACATCTATTACTGTGGTACATGAGTCTGAGTACATCCAGATATCAAAAGAAAAGCATAAAGCGAGTTCTACAAGAGAAACAAAAGATTGCTACATCCACTCTAAGAGCTGGGAACAGACTGATTGAGCCACCGTTGTTGTTGTTGTTGTTGTTGAGATTTTCCTCCCTTGGGAGGACCGGGCCAAGAAAGGGCCCGTCAGAGTGATAGCAGAGGATATCAGGGGAAGCTTGGAGCTTGGCTTGAAATTTGATTTGGTGGATATACTTGGTTGGTTATCTTGAAGAATAATGAAGGGTTTTTCTTCTTTAACCCGGCGAGAATATTATCGGCGACGGCTTGAGGGTCGATGAGCGTGGCAGGGTCGAAGGTGGAGACCTGAGGAGCCTGGAGGTCCTGCTCATAGGCAGAGGAGGTGGAAGGGGGAGGGGGAGAGGGTGGGAGACATAGAATGTCTGTCTCCATCTCCTCAGCATGAAGTGGCCTTGGTTTCTTCCCCTTCTTCTTTTTCTTCCTGGGTGCAGGAGGGGGCGATGGAGAAGCACGAGCCTCCACGATGGCCTGGAGGTCTTCTGCTGGTGCACCGTCAGGAGTGGATGCGGTGGCCCCAACGACAGCAGCTGGTGGTGGTGAAGGAGGGGCGTGATCATCCTCGTCCCGAAGGATGGAAGGATCGGGAGAGGCGGCCCTACTCACAGCTGCTGACGACGGGCGGCTGTGGCTGTCGATTGTGGCGGCCAAGGGCGTGGCAGGGGTGTTGGAGGAGGAGGCAGTCACCCTGGTTAGTGGAGCGTCGAGCTGCAGCCTTTTCCGCGGTGTTGTGCGGGGTTGGGGAGGCTGCAGCGTGATGGCGCGACGCTTCTGACGAATGGCAGGCTGTGTATCACAGGCGAAGCTCCGTGGGATAATAAGGCGCGGCAGCCCGGTCTTCTCGAAAATCTGAGGGAGAAGAACAAGCATCGCGGCCTTGTCGTCACCACAGAACGTCTTCGCCGTTGCAATGCTCATGGTGACAATTGTTTCCACTTCACCATTACATCGAGGGGGCACAGGGCGGCGCCCCTGAGCCGTGGGGCGCCGCCGTGCATAAGCAGAGCCTTGCACAGCTGCACCCCCAGGCCCAGTGACGTCTCTAGCCTCGGGACCCTTCGGTGTATGGTGAAGCTGGAATTCAACAGTCTCACCCTCGCCTAATGAGCGCTTAAGACGTCGTGAAGTGACAGCAGTGATCCCCAGACGATGCACAAAAACATCAGTTCCATTGTCCTGGCGCCTGATGAATCCGTATCCCGCCATCACACTGTACCACTTGACAACGCCTGTGATGGTCTGCGCTTTGGGCAACTCTCCTGTGTCAGTTGTGGCCCCCCTCGACGGGTCGTAGGCCGAGACACGATGGGAAGTCATGGCTGAAAGGCAGGAAAGTCTACGGGAGAAGGAACCCACGTTTCACTACCTGGGGAGAGCTCTTAACACCACGGCTGCCAGCGCGAGAATCGATGAGAGCCACCAGGTGCGCACCTTTATATAGGCCTTCCGCTACCCGTAGGTTGCCAGATAGGGATATCTGAGGCTCTAGGTCACTTACACATTACCGTCTATGTATAGTCTCTGCTAGGATTTACAGGGGACAATTTTTGGGGTAGCGTCTATATATAGTCTCACCGCAACTTTTCAGTCTATTTTACACAGTCTATATATAGTTCCACCGCCGGCTAAGGGTTAAACTGTTGTTTTAAAATTATACTGTAGGTCATAGTTGACCCTCTGTTCCATCTACCTTGTTTGTTCCAAATCAGATCAAAAGTATTAAGTTAATTTCTTCACACAGACACTGGGGTCGAAATTTGATATTCCCCTATGACCTTGATTTTTGGGGCTAAAATAACTAAGTGGTAGTGCTTGCGCTTCACGACCGTAGGTTTGGCAGTTTGTGCCCCCACAATGGTAGTGTATTTCTGGAGAGAGATGTAGCGGTCTCGCCGAGAATCTTTCCTTTCCCTGCAGAGCTGTAATTGTGGTCTGTTGGCCCTAGCTCGGGGATTCACTCTTTTGACCTTGACCTTTATCTGATTGTTCTGACACTCATAATAATAATAATAATAATAATAAATGGTAGGTGGGGGCGCTTACCACCCACTCACTCAGTGTAGTGCTGCTCGCGGGTGTCTGCCTTTTCTTCTTCCCCATCTCTCTTTCCATCCTCTTCTGTCTTTCTTTCCTTCATTCTTTCCTCGTCCTTCTGCCTACGGGTGACTTTATACTTCCTCTTTTGTCTCTGCCTATGGGTGACTTTACACTCCCTCTTCTGTCTTTCTTTCCTTCATTCTTTCCCCTTCCTTCTGCCTGTGGGTGACAATCCTTTGAGTGGGAAGTGGGAAGCCAAATGGTTTCCTCTACACCAGGAAACCACTTACTACGCTAGGTGGTAACCACATAACCAGATTTTGGCACCTGATGGTTTGCGCTCCAATCGGATTGAGCCGGTGAAGATTTATATCCAAGGGATGGTTGGGGTTTATTGCTCATGTAATGCTGCCCAGGGATGAGTGAGGCTGGTCACTCTCATCTTAAATGTCAGGACCAACTTGCCTAGCCCCGGGCTCCTACGCTTCGCATGGGGTAATGTAGGATTGGATGATGAATGAATGAATTATAAGTTTATTTGGTTTGGTATATACAATTAGGAGTGGCACATTAAACACTGAACCAGTGTTTAAAGTACCAGCCATGCTTGAAACCAACTAAAGATAACCCAGTAAGGCCTCTGCGGCGTATTTCCATTGGGGTCCATCAAGTATTTCCCCACTTTTTGCCTTAAATTTGACCCTTCCAAAGTTTGATCTAAATCCATTAAAACTGTTTAAGTTGGGTTTGTTAGGTAGAACTCTGACCTATCTCTGTGCCCTTCATCTTTGACCTGTGTTTCTCGAAAGCAAGAGGCCAGCCCCTTAACTAACCCTTAACCGTTCCACCAAGTTTGCAAGTTTGCGTAATATCGAGTGAAAACTTTGAGTTCTTTTGTTGACGCGCGCGCGCGCGGGTGTCTCACTTATCGTAGTACAGGTATTTGGTTAGCATTTTCTGCTTGTTCGCGCACAAGAGAAAATGACGCTGGAAAAATCAAGTGAAACTCTTCTGGTTTTGCTTTCCGAGGAAATGTGTCTGTCAGCCCTCACAAGCATCTTCCTAGTCCATTTTTTTTCCCCAACTTTTAACTCCGTTAAACATTGTAATCAGCCATCTTACTTGGCAGATGTGCAAATGTAACTTTTGCCGGTCAGTCCTCGAACATCAGAAACTTCACAAATGGCGTCCCCCAAGGATCTGTTTTGTCCTCTACACTCTTTAACCTTTACATGAATGATATACCCACACCCCATACACCACAGATACACATAGCTTCCTATGCAGACGACATAACACTTACATGTTCACACCAAAACGCAGACACAGCTGCACACATCCTCCAACCTTACCTCAACACTCTACACGAATGGTTCACTACAAACAGGCTCAAAATAGCCCCAGCCAAATCTATAGTGACCCTTCTCACAAACTGGACAGCAGAACACAGTCACATCCCACACCTCACCATAAACAACACTTCCCTACCACACACACACACACCCAAAATCCTTGGTGTAACATACAATACATCAGTGTCATTTAAACAACACATCACAAACATCAAAAATAAATTAACACCTAGACTCAGTGCCTTGAGGTCACTTGCCCATACAACATTTGGACACAACAAAGAAACCACCACCACAGTATCTATCTATCTATATACCTAGGCTGCTTCCCCCAAGAAAAGGGAGGTAGCCGAGACAGGTCAACACACTATCAATTTACTCATCCACTCATACACATTCATTCGCATCTTAGCCCTAAAGGGGAGAAGGGACAGATCCTCACCGCACCACACCGCACGAGGGTCAACTATGCAGTGCAGTCAGTGACATCCACAGCAGGGCCCGACAGCAAAGCTGGTTTACCCCTGCCACATCATAATGGATCCAGCCCCTTACCTGCACCTGACCTGATCAGCTGATCAGACAAAATGCAGGAGAATATCCCCTCAGGGCTGCGTCATCATTTATTCATTCACAGTTTCTCTCCATTCATTTCTTTCACGCACAGCCACTCTTCCTTGCTCCACAGACAACTCTCTCGCATCCAACGCTCTCTTCACACTGTCCATCCATCCTATTCGTGGTCTTCCTCGCAGCCTTACACCTCTCACATCAGATCTAGTTATCTTTTTCACCAATCGCTCATTATCCATTCTCTCCATATGCCCAAACCATCGCAACACCCTCTGTTCAACTCGATCAGCCATCTCCTACAGTATACAAACAATATATACGTTCAGTGATGAATTATGCAAGCCCTGCTTGGGCTCCTAACCTCACTAGAACACACTATAACACTCTTCAGACCATACAAAATAGGGCCCTAAAAATAATCACAGGCTGCACAGCTACTACACCTACAGACCACCTACACCAAGAAACCAAAGTCCTCAAAGTCAAGGATCATCTAGACATGAGAGGCACCCAAATTCTCGCTGCAGCCTCCACAAACCAACAACATCCACTACACTACATGTCAGCACATCCACACACACCAAGGAACATCAAAACAACACCCAGCACACGATATCATTCACAGACACTATCATCTCTTCCCCCCTGCCCGCCTCGGACCAGCTTCCAGAAGCATATTCATAATCAAATCACTCGCCGTTCCATTCAGTCACTTGAAGACAACACACAGCTGCATTCACGGCCTCCTGATATCCATCCTTCTGAATCCTGTCTCCCTCGTGAGGACAGGGTTCACCTGGCCAGGCTGAGACCTGGGCATCACTCAGCCCTCTTAAGTTATCAGAAGAGGCTGGATGACTCCATCGTTGATGCCTGCCCAGGATGTAACACAGCACCCCACACAATTAAGCACATCATTGAAGACTGCATTGCACACAATCACCTACACCAACAACACAACATACACTTGTCGAGAGCTCTGTGGGAAAGCCCGGTCTCAGCCATGGCCTTCCTTAGGGACTCGGGGCTGTTCGGCCAGACTCCCTAGGGAAAAACTACTACTACTACTACTACCATCTTACTTAACAATATGGCTCCAAAGCGTGTTATTCTAGCCAGGTAGGGGAGAAGATGAGAGAGAGAAGAGAGAGGTATATGTGAGGTGGAGAAGAGAGGTGAAGAGATTGGTGAAGGAGAGTAAGAAGAACGTGGATGAGGAGTTTGAGAGGAATCTGAGTGTAAAATGGAGGGAGAGTAAGAAATTGTTTTGGAAGGAGGTAAAGAAAGTAAGACAGTGTGAAAGGGGAAATAGTAGGGGAGTGAAAGATGGGAATAATAGATTGCTGGTGGAGAAGAGAGAGAAACTGAAGAGATGGAAGGAGCACTTTGAGGATTTGTTGAATGTAGAGAGTGAGAGCAGAGTAAGTATAAGTGGTTGCGGAATGGCTGGGAGAAGAAGAGGTGAGAGGAGGGAGGAAGAGATCAGTAGGGCGGAAGCAGTGGAAGCACTGAAGAAGATCAAGATGAGAAAGGCCCCAGGAATTGATGGAGCGTGTGGTGAAATGCTGAAATATGGGGGTGAGATTGCTTTGGAATGGATATGGTAGTTGTGTAGATTGGCTTGGGAAGAGGGAATGGTTCCAGAGGACTGGAAATCAGGTGTAATTGTTCCTTTATATAAAGGAAAAGGGGAGAGAGAAGTATGTGGTAACCATAGGGGTATTTGCCTTCTTAGTGTGACTGGAAAGATATATGGTAGAATACTTATTGATAGGGTTAGGCATATAACAGAGGAGTTAGTTGGAGAAGAGCAAGGGGGATATAGGAAGGGAAAAGGGTGTGTAGATCAGATATTTGTTTTAAGATGTTTAGTGGAGAAGTATCTAGAGAAGGGAAAGAAAGTGTATGCTGCCTTCATGGACTTGGAAAAAGCTTGTGACAGAATAGATAGGCAAGGTATGTGGAAGGTATTAAGAATATATGGAGTGGAGGGGAAATTGTTGAGTGCTGTGGAGAGCATGTACGAAGGAGCTAAGGCTACTGTGCGAGTGGATGGTGAGCTAAGTAAATTCTTTTATCTGAAGGTGGGACTGAAACAGGGTTGTGTGATGTCTCCATGGCTGTTTAATATATACATATACAGCCGTGGCTCAGTGGGTTAGAGCGCTCCTCTCTGGCCGTAGGGTTGGAGGATCGAATCCACCCAAGGGTCATTGGTAGACATCAGGAAGGGCATCCTGTCATAAAATGCTACACGCTTCAATCCAAAAAGGCCGACGCATGCAAGCATGTTGCAGCCTTCAAAAACGAAACAAAACGATGGATGAGGTTGTAAAGGAGTTGCAAGGTAGGGCAGTGGATGTGGGAGTGGCTCTAATGAATGAGGGCGAGATGTGGAAGATTCTGGTGTTGTTTTTGCTGATGATACAGTATTGTTGAGTGAAGATGAAGTGGAGTTGCAAGGTTTGGTGAATGAATTTGGGACAATGTGTAAGACAAGAATCTGAAATTCAATGTGAACAAGAGTAAAGTTATGGTGTTTGAGAGGAATGAAGTCACAGAATGCACAGTGAGGTTGGATGGTGAGGATATGGAGAATTTGAGTGCATTCAGGTACTTGGGTAGTGTGATGAGTAAGGATGGAAGTTTTGGGGATGAAATACTTGAAAGGGTACAGCAGGGAAGGAAGGTTGTTGGTTCATTGAAAGCAGTGATGAGAAATAGGGAGGTAAGTATGGAAGTCAAGCAATCACTGCATGATAGTATCGTGATCCCTACCCTGACATATGGAAGCGAGGCATGGACCTTGCTAGAGGGTAACAAGTCAAGAGTGAGAGCAGTGGAAATGAGTTACTTGAGAGGAGCATGTGGAGTGACATGGAGGGACAGGTTGACAAATGAAGAAGTGAAAGAACGTTGTGGGGTGGATGTGGATGTGATTGAGAAGATTAGGAGAAATACTTAGGTGGTTTGGACATGTGGAGAGAATGGAGAATGAAAGACTGACTAAGAGGGTGTATG